>JANIJG010021861.1:0-24438 GCA_024611175.1 Megaceryle torquata
CCCCACCCCTTCCGAAGGGGATGAAAAAGGAAATAAAAGAGAAACGTGTATGGGTTGGAAAAGTGAAACAGATTTATTAAAAAAAAAAAAAAAAAAAAAAAACACCACACCAAAATCTATACAAATAAGTACAAAACCAATACAAAACCCAACCCCTCCAATGGCACTTGCCTATAAGATCACCCATCACTTGTGGGCAGGCACTGGGGAAGTCCCAGACTGAACTGCCACAGACAGCAAGTGGATTCAGGAGCTGGATTCTGTAGCTGGATTCAGGAACACATGGATTGGGATTGAAGGCAGAACCAACAGAGTGCTCTTCAGACATTGGCCATTGAAGAAGAGGGCTTGACCCTTGTGATCCCTCATCTTTACACTGAATAGGATGTATATGTGAAGGAATGTGTCTCTGGTCAGTTTAGGGTCACCTGTCCTGTCCATTCCTCCCTGCAGGTGTGGCCTTTTACTTTCTGGACCCCCAGCACAATACACAAGATTTAGCAGTGACCTTGGTCTGCACTGGAGCAAGTATGAGCAAAAGCCTTTCTGCATGTCAGTCCTTGGCATTAACTATAAACATCAAGTCTATCAGAGCTAGAAGCAGACACTGCAAAAATCCGCTGTTAACATCAGAAAGTGCAGTTAGAAGACATTGAGCTGAAAAGGAATATTACTGAACAGAATTAGTTCTAATTCAAACCAGGACACTAATCACTAGCATCATCCATGACAAGAATCTGTGAGGCTATAAATAACTTACTTAACCAAGCTATTTATGTGGGAAATGTTGTCATATTAAGTTGTTCTGTTAATACTTTATGCAGATTCAGAGCTCCCCTTACCAGAGCATCAGAAATTCAGACAGAACAGGATCAGTTTAGAAAACACTGAGAAAACAGAACACTGTTGAGACAAGTTTTACTTCCTTTGCCAAATGCTGGTCTCAGCAGAGAGAGTACACTTTTCTGGTAGAAACCAGAAGGAGCAGGAAAGAACAGACTGGACCTCTCCTGTATGGTTTAAAAATACCATAATGCGTTAAATGGTGTCTTAATAGTGTCTGACCTTCAGTACAACCTGAAAGCAATGCTACCTCCCCATCTTACCATAATGAATATACTTTGCAGCTCATCTGCACAGATGTATCAGGTCCAATGCTTACTGGCATTGTTGGATTTACTGTACATGCCCAAATCAGCTACTTCACTGTACATGTACATATATAAAGTACATTTCACTCTCCAGCTTGTGCCTGAAAGCCTGATGGGATGCTGGGGGTACCCATAGGCTGCCTCATGTACCCAAACCAATGCATAGAGCCTGGCAGACTTCTCTGAAAGGTGGGGTGAAGGTGCATGCTAATTAGGTGTTCTGGTGATAGTAACTTGCTGCCTTGCAGTATCTTTCCTGAGAGCCCTGCTGACCTTTACCTGTTACAGAGAAAGATGGCCTGGTAGATCACCAGGTAGATAGATGTACAAAAATGTTATTGAAAATACATATTAATCTGTATTCATATTAAGTGCACAAACTTAAAATAACATTAAAGATTCTAGCATCTTGCTCCCACAGAAACAGGGTTTTGTAAAACTACCATGACTTAAACCAGAATGATATTGTAACACTAATAGAAAAAAGTAAATAGAAGTTGCATACTACTTAACAAAAACAAGTTAAAATTACTCTAGGAACACCTCGTATAGATTCCCTGTTGGATTATATTGTTTACTTCTATTTCTTTGAGTGAAATTATTCCATTATAAACTGAGTGAATAATTCACTACAATTTAATTTGTGCACTAAAATCAACAAACAAAGAAATTATCAGCATTATGTTCAAACTTTTGCTGCAGTCATCCATAAGCCTGTGTAGAATTAAGAAGGTAGGGCTGCGGCACGTGCAGCCGCCCCCAAGAGCCAGAACACAAAGTGAACAGCGTGTGCTGGAGCAGTTTGACGCCTTGGCCATTAAGCGGCACCTCCCGGTGCTTAACTGGCGCCTCGGGGTCTGCGCTGGTCTGTGTTTTGTCGGGGCTCGTTCCCTTAACCAGTCAGAGTGACCGCAGCCCACCCTCGACTAGGGTATAAATGGGGTCCTGCCGAAGAGCCAGAGATTTTTGCAGAGCTGCAGGCCTAGCAGCCGGGAGACCACCCTCCCTTCCTTCCCCCTCCCCGCTTTGGACGGCACTTCCGCGGATTGAGTGAGCATCCGTGGATTGAGTGAGCATCCGCGGATTGAGTGAGCATCCGCGGATTGAGTGAGCATCCGCGGATTGAGTGAGCATCCGTGGATTGAGTGAGCATCCGTGGATTGAGTGAAGCTCGCCCCCGCCTTGGGTGAGTGTTACTTTGGGCACTCTGGTGTGGGAGGTTTCCTCTGGAAGAGCAAGCGTGTGCCTGTTTTAGTTCGTCTTCCCTTAAGGTTTAGGAATTAGTTGTGTAGTAGCTAATTCCCAGCAGACATCCAAACTTGTATTTGGTCAGGAGTGCTAGACAACTTCGCCTGCCATAAACGCTGTTTTGGCTAGTGACTGCTATTTGCTTTGTGGGTGCCTCTGTGACAAGGGCCAAGTAAACTTCCTTTTGACATCATGAAAGCTACTGCGTGACACAGAACTTAGCCCATATATTCACTACACAATTAAAATCAGAACTGTGTCATGCAGATTTGGTTATCTTCTCATTTACAGAGATTTTGCAATAGGTTCCTGAAGTACTAGCATCCTGTCTTTATCAAGTCACAGTTAAAAAAAAAAAAAAAAAGCCACAATAAATATTTATATCCAGTCAGTATATTTGTAATTACATTTCTAAAAAGTATGATTACATACTTTGTACAACTAGTATTTATATAGTTAGTTATTATATCAAAGAATGTATTAGATACTTATTTAAAATTATTTTGAAGGTGTCTTAGATTTTTTTTTAAAATAAGCATACCGTTCATGACGATTTTGGTACTTTCTTCTATAACAATGAGAAGATTGTCAGAATGCAATAGTGACAAAAATATGTTGAGTTCCTTTTATTTGCACTACTTCCAAATTCACACAACCAACTATAGACTAGATCTGGTAGACTTTGGTCTTCCAGGGTTATACACTGAAGCCACAAATGTGGTGTTTTCATTATGACACTCTACTCAGATTTATGAAAATTTCTTAATTTATGGCAAAATCTTACTCTGAAGAGTCTTACTTAACTGGTGTGCAGCACTCCTACACCGCCTTCTGTGATTGGTTTTGTGGAGTATGTTTCCTATTCAGAAAAAACATTCCTCCACTGGCTTCTTATGGTTAATTTATAGCCCGCTCTGTGTCCAAACAATATATATGATTCAGCAGTAAGTGGTTTTGTGCTTAGGACACTCTGCAGTTTTTAGCTGTAAACTTCTGAAGGAAATCTGCAGCAACATTAGCAATTGGAGCTGTGAAATTTGGCTTCTGCTTGCTGACTTTGTTCTATTTATTTGCTGTATTTGCCTTGAATTTCTTGCTGTAAATTATTGTATGTTGAAAGAATTGATAGAAAATGTACAAACAAATTATATTTTTAACAGTGCCCTTTTCCAAAATAGTGTTCCGCCTCTACTAGGGCAGATGACTGCTCAGCTTACCTTTGAGTCTGAGCACTATTGTGCTGTACTGTGTAACTGCTACAGAAACTGTCAAAAGAGATGCAAAACTCAGTGAATTAGTAAACTGAGGACATGTACACCTTACTGTATCGTTCAGACACAAGGGTAAACTGTTTGGCTTCAACTCCCTAATATTTATGGAAGAAAAATGTGTTTGGGTGTACTAACAGTTAAGCCACAGTGTACTTTTAAACTAATACATAAGTGTATATAGTTTTGTAACAAATGTGGTTAAGTAATAATTGATGCTGGACCAATACCACCTTATAGTATGACCTTAAAAAACATGATTGATGATGTGTTAAGTTCAGTTCTGAACAGTGCTTAACACCCCCACACAACAAAGTACCAGTGGAACAATCCAGAGTGTACACTTTTAATATGCTATATCTGTGTATCAGGTTCAAAGTGTTAAAAGTCAGAGGAATTTACACATACAGCTGCTTCATCCAGCCCAGTGGAAAAAAAATCCAGTCTTTTTTTGTGACTTAGATGATCACAGATTTATTATTTTGAAGTACTGATTGGGACTTGAGGTAGTTTTTAATAACTTGGAGAAGCTGTCCCAATTGCCTCTGATTTCCTTGTCCAAATGTATGGTTTTTGTGTGGCCATGGTGAGTTGTCTTTCCTTGACTTTTTGACTTTTGCCTGGTGGTATTGTGTTTGCAAAACGTATTGCTCTCCTCACATGAAAAAATCCATCCCAGCAGCTGTCACTTTATGCATTTCCTTGCACAAACTCATGGGACATAATTATTGCAGA
Source organism: Megaceryle torquata (assembly GCA_024611175.1). NCBI lineage: Eukaryota > Metazoa > Chordata > Aves > Coraciiformes > Cerylidae > Megaceryle > Megaceryle torquata. Next base: position 4,403 of record JANIJG010021861.1, read on the forward strand.
ATTATTGCAGTCCTATACAGTCTATGTTAGTCGCATATTTATTTGGAGGTATTTGAGTGTAAAGGCCTGAGTGTGTCATTTGAGCCATACTGCTAGAGTCTGTTTCACCTAAGTTTATGTCTGTGTTTTACTCAATTATTCTGACTTTTACCTTTGATGCACTTGATTCTTGCCTTGTCAGGTTCTGTTGAATTTTACAAGTGCTGCTATCACAAAAGCAATTCTACTTTTGATGTCTGCTTCACACTTTCTCTGCTTTGTGATGGTAATTCTGGGATACCTGAATGAATCCACTCATTCAAGTTCCTCAGCTTTGATGTAAATTTCTTGTTCCATATGAGAAATCGTCCTCTAACCATGTTTTTCCTCATGTTTGATCACCAGTATATGGGTATAGCTTTGTTGTTCGATCTGCTGTGTTCCTTTTTCTTCCAATCAAGTTGATACAATCTACAAAGTAATGATTATGGATCTTTTAACACTAGCTGATAACTTTGTCCTGTCAGAATTTTCAAGCACTTTGGACTTACCGTGTTCAAGGAAAAGACAAACAGAGATGATGCCAAGAGAAATCTGTCTTTCAATCAATTCTTGTACAGAATAATTTACTTAATGTGTACTCTGTGAAGATTATACTTTTCAAATTGCTTCTAAAGCTTTTAATTAAATCCTAATGTAACCCGAGCTTGCATTTTTTGGGAGGGAAACCTTGTGTGTTTTCCTGTGAGTTTGAAGGAACTGTCAACCTTTTCTAATGATGGAATACTAATTTACATAAAAATTTCAATTTTCACCTTGGCTATTGCTTTATTTTTGAGGCCAGAGGTATTCAATGGAACTATAGCCCTATGTTTTCTAGAAGGAATTTAGTGACTTGGGTTATGCTGTCTGTCAGTGCTCCCTTCTGACTGAAATAGCTAATTGGTGGAATCTGTGTTCTTACCTAGTATATGGGGCAAGTTCTGAGATCCACATCTTCTCTGGGAGCAGGACAGTAGTCTAATGGGCAGGTTATATAAACACTTGCAGCCTGTTCTGTGCCAATGAACATTTTGGTAATAAACCTACCTCACTGATCAGAGTTTTCATGGGAAATGAGTAGTGACCTCAAAATATTCCATAGTTCTGTGGTTAGCGTAAATATGCAATGGTAGGCAAGGGATGTGATTTTTAGTCACCTGAGACAAAAAAATAGTTTAAACCTGGATCTCCCAAAGACTGCTCTAACTTAGGGCTGTTCCTGGACTAAATAAGAGGCAAAAAAGGAAGCAGTGATGCTATTTACTTTTTTCTTCCTTGCAAGGACTGACCTGATTTAATTTCATTGTCTTGGGAGATGGTTCACAGCTGTGGTTCTTGGAAAATGATAGACATCTAGCTTTATCCAGATACTGAGTGTATAAAAAGTTTGTAAACATGTTACACAGTGGAGTTCAAGCAGAGCTGCTACACAGAGTGATTCAGAGATACTTGGGTGTTCAAAGTGAGAAATTTACTTTAATACAGCGCTGCAACCAAGCTAATAAGCATTGACTCTCAGCCAGGTAGCCTGCCTAGTAAGGTGTACATGCACCTGCACTGCATACTAATGTGGCCTAAAATATACCTGATGTTCTTCACGCTTAAAATTCTGAGTCTGAACCCGAGTGCCCTGTTGCCCAGATCCTAGTATTTGCCATGTCCTTTAAAGACTGTACATCAAGTGAAGTTCTGCTCCAGCTTTGGAGGCTATGTACATATACTCAGATTGATTAGTCTAATATTGGTCCAAAAACCATTCTCAGTTTGATAAAGGCTTATTTCTAATTTTATACAGCTGCTACCCAGATTAAATATCAGACAACAGTCTTTCTCAGTATCAGATGTGCTTAGCTCCTACTTCACAACTTGTCATATGCCTGACCATGCAGTGAAAAACCCACAGCTTTTAAAATGATTTATTATTAGTGAATAGCCAATAATTTGCATATCTGTGGAGAAAAAAAAGGATTGTGTATTATCAATTTATTTGTCTGTTAACACCCAGCAAAGAGTTGTTAACAATCACTAAAAATCAGTTTACTGATTTTTCAGTGCAGTATCCTGAATCCCATTCTGAAGTCTTACCTCAGTTCTCTTTCTCTAAAATTTGCATGTTACCTATCAGTTCTACTACCTGTTATTAAACTAAAAAAAAATCACCAACTCTGAATTTAGTCAGTGGTCTGTTAGTTGATTTACTTGGAGCAGATGATGGAGAAAATAGAAAGGATGAGACTCATCAAGGGTAGTGTTTGTACCCTGGGCTCCCTGCAGAGTCGGTGGAGTCAATATAGTGAGAGACTGAAGTGTAATTTGTCTCATCCTAAAGGAGCTAAAAAGGAGTAAAATAAATCAAACTTTGAAAGTGCCCAATGCTCTCCCCTGATTTGGAAGGGAGCCAGGGGAGACTAGCTTCCATGTAAGCAGCCAGACATCAAACGTTGGATGACTTCAATCTTGTCCCATGCAACTAGCAGTTTTCAGGAGTGTAAAAGTCCCTGTGAATTTGTTCCATGCATGCCTATTCTGTTTGAAGGTTGGGTGTCCAGGTTTTTAATTCCAGGTTGAACAGAAAGTGTTTATTCCAGCAGACTTGGTATCACATATGTAATGTAAACTGCTCAAGTCTTGGCACACAATTACATTCCTTTCTGTAACAGATCCTGATGGACAGTACCAGTCTGGAGACAAGAGGTGAAGAAGGGGGTAAGGTAGAAAACAGGAGGATTATTCCATGTAGTAGAACATATCTGAGTTGTAGCTATGAGATTTCAGTAATACCTTATAACTAAACTTGCCTAGCTAATGTTGCTTAGCATTATGGCTACTGTGAATCTGCTGCCATAATTCTTCTCTTGCCATGCAAGGGAGTTGAAAGTTATAAAATGATTATTTTCTTTTTGTGATTGCATTCCTAAAACTTGAGTTTAGTTTGGTGTTGAACCTTGTATATCTACTTAAAGTTCCTCATGTCAAACCTTAAAACATACCAAACATGCTTTCTGAATGGAGAACATTTTCCTCACTTCATATGCAGAAAAAATAAAGAAAGGTTAATGTAGAAATGTGATTTATATTAAACCCTTTGCCCCCTGTGGTGGTCTCCTGTAATCTGAAATTTATGTCCTTTCCTCCCTGTTATTAAATGAGAGAAAAGGGAAGAAAACTCCAAGCCCCTTGATTTTATGAAGCAAGGAAATAATGACAGGAAATGGGGATTTTTCTTGTTCTTTGGTGTGAATTGGCACTGGCATTATGATGAAGTTAAAATGCAGAGGTTAATTGAAAAATGTGATAAACAAAGCTCCTTGAAGGTCTCAGAATAATTTTGCCTGGCAGCACTGACAGCCTACTACCATCAGGCACTAAACCTACTCCGAACTGTTTGAGATTAAAAAAAGGGAAAAAAGAAAAAAATAAAAATAAAAGAACCCCTCTAATGTTAATTGTCTTTCTGTTCCTTCCACCTCATTTCAACCCAATTATAACTGGGAAAAGTCATTCTGTCTAATTTGCATTAATGCACCTCTATGGAAAAATAGCTTAGAGTGAATTTGATCCCCCCCCATTTTATTATGGACATATTTAAAATAAAAAGAAACCCAGCAGAGAAAATTGATGGAAAACTCCTGGATAAGGATCTTGAATTTTTCTTCATTTTTTTTTGCTGCCAGATAAATGCTAAAGATTGAATGTTAGACAGGAGTATTTCTTCAGTAGACATTCTTTAATCACAGGGCAGAAAATGTTGAAATACCTGCTGGAACTCCATCTCTGGCTAAGCCCCTGGTATTTTTCAGGAAGTAAATGTTCTGTGGGTTGTGATAAACTTAACTCTTCATCTAAGCTTGTATGTTTTTCATAATAGCCTTCAGAAAAGCTGCATAAATCCTCACTTATGCTTTGTTTTGAAAATAACTCGGTGCATGATTCTATTGTGTGTACAGTTTAATGGTGTAAAAAGGAATTCAAGAGTGTCCACCACATTCATATGCAATACCATGTTTCTACTCAGCATTTCAATTCGCATTTTAATAAACACATTAAGGGGGCTCACTTGTTGTTGGACCCATGTTACATCTAATTTCTTATTAAGATGGTGAAGAAAAAGTGTTTTGCTCTAAATTGTCAAGTCAGTATATGAGCTCAGTCTGTCTCTTCTCAGTGCCATTTATATTAATAGGTACGATTATCCAAGCAGGCCTTATTTTCAATGTACTGTGTTTATAGTCCCTATTTGTACATCTTCCCGGAGCTAACGTGTTCATAATGATGTGGAACAGCTGGCTACAAACTGTTGTTTCTCATTAAAAAGACATGTTTCCTGTGCTTTTGGGGATTCTTTATACTAAACAAAACATACTGTTGACATTTCACCCTTTTTATTTTCCTTTAGCTCTTCACTGCAGTAGGAGATCTAGGGTTCAGGATTCTCAAAAGCCCTCCAGGTCTTTTAGAGAGAGAACCAAGGCAAAAGTCACTTTAGGTCATAAGCACTCTTCGCAAGAAGAGTGTGGAAGTTAATATTGTCCTGGACAGATTCCAGCTTGTATAGCTGCATTGTGGGCTATTTAATCATGTATTTTCAATGAGGTCATCTTCCCTCAAAAGGCTACTGTACTATGCTATTGAACCTCTAATGGCCATTGCATTCTGCTCCAAGAATGGCTTCACCCCAGAAGTTGATGGAGTGGTCCCTTCATAGTGATTTTAACTAGGACAAAATAATTGAGTATTTAAGTAGAAGCTTACTTTCCATTTATGTTGCTCAACAATCATGGGAGGTCACCTGAAGAATCATTAGTTTTGTTTTTATTGGTTCAAAGATTTTGTGCTGAGATGTTTTTATGCTCACCTACTTATTCTGAAATTGACTGCTTTTAGTCCTTTCTCAGTTTAAAAGGAAGCAGATGTAAATGTGAAAGCATGTTCTGTGATTTGAAGGGGTAAGCATTGTGGCAGTAATGGGAAGGAGGGCTTGTGAAGTTTCCATTCAGCAGCTGATTGGAATCAGTGGTCAATTAGCAGAGTTTATGGTGCTGTACCAAAAGAACTGAAGACTACTACAAATTCAGAAGTCTGCAGCCCACTTCTTTTGTGCTGTGAACTGCATGCCTACTGTAAATGTTGATGGTGATTGTTGAATATTGGTATATTTAGTAGGAACGGGAAGAAACAATCTAATGAATACAAAATTCTTATTCCAATTTAGGAATGAGGACTTTACAATTTTTAGCTTAATATTAAAGAAAGGAAAACAACACTTACAGCATGACGTCCAAAGCATGGTGTTGGTGAAATCCAATGTGTTGTGGTGAAATCCATAACGCATGTTTCCTTTATTCCATATTTACACACAGAGAAAAGCTGTGTCAGGTGTGTGACCGTTTGCACGGTTGTAAATGCCTGTGAAAGAAACTAAGGTTCTGTGTGGAGAGTCAATGGTCATGTAGCACTGGGATGCACCATATAAAGATTCACTACAGTTTAGTCACAAAATCATGTAAGTGCTTTGTAGTAGTATTTTGTGTAGGAAAATACATACTTTCCAAATACAAATTTTAGAGATTGAATAAACAAAAGATACTCCTGAAATATATTTGCAGCCTTATTAAACTAGATATTTTGCATAATTTGTAGCTATGGATGCGATCAAACCATGCAGTGTGTTGAGTGTTTAGCTAAAGATTAGTGAGCACATGTATACAAAAGAGAACATTTCTGTATCCGTGCATAATTTATGGGGGACTTGGTCACAGTGCCTGCAGACTGAAGTCACTGCAGACTGAAGTCACTGCCTAATGAAAGCATTATGAATGCAAGCTGCTGCCCCAGAGGAAAATTATAGACAGGACAGGCAAAGCAAAAAGGGGTAGGAAAATCCTGCTTCCAGCCTATGCTATTCAAAGCTGCAAGAACTGCAGATTTAGCCAGAATTCTTCCTGACACTCCCTCTGCAATCATCACTTTCTTTCAGACTCTTCAGTCAGGGCTATGACTTACAAGGGTTGCAGGATGGAAAAGCACATTCTAGTTTATTACCATTTTCTAATCCGATATAAGAATGTATTTAATTGGATGCCTAAAAAATGGGCAAGATAGATGTATTTCCATACAATTAAATATTGTGTTTTGTATTGTGTTTAAGATGGCATAAGATTTAGCAAGTAATAAATGGCTCCATAAGGGTTTGTGCTCTTGTTACATGGGTGGCCTTTGTGTTCATCTTATTTTGCTTTAATTTTGCTTTCAGTTTGAATTTGACCAACCTAAATTTTAGAGCTATGGCATTATTTTTTTCTGTTTTTCTGAAAAAAAACCCAAAACCCAACAACTTTCAAATGGATATTTAGGTTAACTTGTCATCATCTGAATAAATCTTTAGAAAGCCATCAACAGGACACCCTTGAGATATATGAAGGATGCTTCATGAGTTTTCTTTCTGAGAAGCAGTGTCAGATACTTTCTAATTTCAGAGAGATTTATTTGCCATTGTGAAAAGAGTGGGTTGACAGAGCAATGGACACACATTGAGCCTGTCTGTCAGAGCCAGTTTCAGTTCCTCCTTTCCAAGGGTTCCAGAACACCTGAGCAGCTTCTATAGTGATTTCCCTGTCTTTTTCAACACATGAGTTTTATCTCTGTTCTTATTTTATCCCCTGCATCTCTGAAAGAGGGGAGTAAGTACGTGGCTGTGTGGGTGCTTGGCTGCTATCTGGGACCAGTTCACCACAGTTGTTCTAGAACCCCAAATTAGACTATGGCTTTCTATATTGTATTGTAGTTGTATGTGTTACAGACAGTATGGTAAATCTTTTGCTTTTAATTTTCGCTTGTTTGAAGTAACTAGGAAGGTTCATTTTTATCATTAAAACTTTGCAAGTTCTCTATACATACTTGGATCTTGATATACTGCAGCTATAACAGCAAAAGGAGGCATTTTTTTCAGGTAGACTAATTGAGCTACATTAGTTCTGGTGCCATGAGAGGACTGTAGTAATTCAGGAAAAATAAAATTTAGGTTTAAAACTAAAATCTACTGTATCACATGATTCTGAAATAGAATTCTGCTCCTAAAACATGCATATATTATATATTATACTTACTTTTGGAATTTTGATTATATTTTTTTCTGTGTTGCCTTCTGTTGCAAACAATTTATTTTCAGATTCAGTAACCCAGAACACCATACTCTGCTATTTTTCTTTGTAGGCTAAAGAGTTTAGCCCTTTTTGTACAAATCTGCAGGGAACCTTAAGAAACACTGTAGTTCTTTTCTGTGTGTATTGTTTTTAATAATGACAGACTGAAGGCTCAGGAAAAGAAGATTTTTATGGAATCAGAATGTGTTCTGCATATCTTATAGGAAGTAGCTCTGCATTAAAATGTTACAGTCATCTTTGTTTCCCTGACTTCTCTTGCAATTTGGATTATCTGAATACAGATGTCTCAGACTTGCTCACAAGAATTCTAAACAAATACTTCCATAAGATCATAGAAAAGTTCTTCTTTGTATTTAACTTATTTAAATGTCTCTATTTTTCTATTTCTTAGGTTGTCCTTTTCCTTATATTCTTACCTTCAAACCCCCCTTGCGTAGCATTTTTGACATAACGATCATTGAGGGGGAAGGCAAGCCAAGAAATCCTGCATGAGAATCAGTGAGTGCTACTACTACTATGTACTCATTGTTACTTGCTATACCTTGATTTTGTACAGTTTTTGCTCATCCTGTTTTCTGCCTTTTGGGCCATTAACAGATAAAAAACCCCAAAACTTTGGCATAGATAAACAGTGATTTCAGACAGGCTTAATTTCTTCTGTAGCCTGGCCTCTAGTGCTATGCCAGATGGAACCAATTGGTATGGAAATAATGTGGCCAGCTTTTCACAGCAATTGGACCTATATCTCAAGTGTTCAAATGTTTTGGTGGTTTTCCTCACTGTGAGCAAAAATGTTAAAAGGTCATAATGATATCTGTTGTAGACCAAGCTAATAGCAAGACAAAATTTCCTCTCGGGGGAAGAAATAAACTTCTTGGTGGTGAGCATTATGTGACAAAACAGACAGAATCAGTTAAAATAATTATATTTTAGTACTCTATGCAAGACCAGCACTTTTTAAATGTGCAGTGATGGAAAAAAGAGAACACTAAGAAGAGCTCTCCTCTTAGAGTGTAACAGAAGTTAGAAATGTGTTCTTGTAAAGAAACCCTGTTATGTCCATATAAAGGAATGAATGCCATGTACCACACGTGTATATTTTTCTCACGAAGAATACCTGGTCTTATACATTTACTTAATTTTAATCATGAGAGTCCCTTTGTCACTGTTAGGATTACACCTGGACTCATTAAGCATGTACACTTAATTGTGGAGATGTGCACTTCAGAATACAAATGAGGTGGCTGAATGTTTAAAGGTTAAGTTGGGATAGAAAGCATTCCCATCTGGTCTGATTGTCTTATAAATATATGCACCTTAAGAATGGATAAGAATGCTGTCTGCACATCTTCATTTTAGTATCTTGATTAATGAATATTTCTATTACACCATAAAGTTACTGTTTCAGAGAAATAGGAATTCTTTCTAGGGTATGGGGAAATGTCAAGAAGTTTTCTGTATTATTAAGCTAGTCAAAGTGGAGTGGAGTGGAGGGTGTCAGGGCTGAAGAGACTGCAGTTATGATAGCTGTGCTTGGCAAACTCAATCCAGGAACTGAGACAACTTCTGTTCCCATCAGCCATGGCGACAGTCAGTTTGGCTATTTTGACTAAAATATTAGAATGATATTTCCATCCAGATCACTGTCGTCAGAAAGCTATCTAATAGAACTGACAAGTTTTCAATGTATTTTGGCAATTGATTGTAATTTGCTTGAACAGTCACTTTGAGATCTCTGTTATTCTTAAAACAAATACATTAAGCAGCTTGGAAGGTAAGAGGCATTATTGTCCTGAGCAAGTCAAGTCATTAAATCAACATCAGGTTAGTGAGGAAGGTCTGATGTTTGTGATAACATTAACGTGAGAAGGAGGGTGATGATAATCTGAACAATGACTACGTAAACAAGTCATTGTATACCCTGTACTTAGGAAATGAGTAAAATGTAATGTATTCAGTGATAAAAATGCAAACAAAAGGAAATAATAAAGTCGGATGTACTTCAACAGATGTGTGTACAATAAGACTAGTGCCTTATTCAGTAAAGATTAATGTTCTTTCAGCAGAGCTCTCTAGAATAACTCTAGGTGTTTTATGTAGTAACTTTGTTGACAGATCACTTCTTTAAAAATTTTCATGCAGCAAGGAAATTGACAATTGTAAGGTTAAAAAATGTAGGTAAACAATTAGAAGAGTGGCCCCAGGAGACAGGATGTTTGCATTTAATCTTCCTCTGTTACTAGTTTGCTCTTTTCTTGGTCAAATCGTGATGAAATACAATCCAGAGCATCAAGGTATTCTGTATTTAAGCAGCACAAGCTATAAGCTCCTATTAATTTAATTAACAATGAGTGCTTTTATGGGTGGGCCTGGGGATATCTAGCAAAACACACTTGATTGGAAAAGGCAGGTTCTTAAAATACTGCTGGAAATACTAAACACATGTTGGATGACAATGCTGGATAACTATCCTCCCTCTATCTCTATTCATCCTACTGTAAAACATTTACACGAAGTTAGAACTCATGAACAGTGATTACAATGCTCAAATTGACTCATGCTCAGGCATGCTAGACTGCAGCGGTGATTTCAGCTCTCTTCTAACATAAGCTAGAGGAAAAAAATTGAAGCTGATAGAAATACACTGGTGTAAATCTGTTAAGATACTGCTTATGAGTCTTCTGACACTATTTCCCATTGTTTGAAATGGCAATTTATTGACAGTGATTGTTTTGGAGGTTTTTTGTATTTTTTTCTTATCTTAACCTAACCATTTCAAGGTAACATTCACTTAGGAGGTGTTCAGGCCAAAAATTATTTTCCAGTCAAATCCAAAGATAGGCTGAGTGTAACACTTAAATGCTATGATTAGAGGATGATAGCCTAAATTCTACTCTTCCTTTTGTTGTATTTGGAACAATGTGAAATTTGTAATTGGGTTTCCCACAGAATGACTGATTGTCTAATTGTTTAGATATAGAGTCTGCTTCTCCTGTTGGCATTTTTTTTGCTTGTAGATAATAAAAAGTAGTTCAGGTGTCTATTTCAACAGAATGCAGTAACCATTGGGTTGAGATTCTCTTTCTCTTGAGTGTTTAATAGTGTACATAGGTAGATAAGGGAAAAGATGTAAGACATTCTACAAAATAGTTGAGCCATTGGGCAACTTGGATTCAACTCTGTGGTAATGCGTAGGAAAAATTCTGTCACATCCCAAATGCATTCCTTAGAAAGCATCAAGGCAGTATGATCTTGTTTCCTGAAACTGTTCATGCATTATGGTTTGTGTGATAAAAATATAATTACCCAAAGCCATCAGAAACCAGGAGAAAGATTTAGCCCAAAGGGTAAAATTAACATATTTACCTCTTTGTTTTTGAAATGTACTGGTAAAGAGATTACATTTTTCATTGCAGCTTTGCTCATTTTTTCTCACAACTAATTTAGGCTGTTGTTCCTTTTTAAAAAGCCTTTCATTCTGATCAACTCGTTCCATCTTTGACAGTTTGGAGGCCCAGAAAAAACTCTCAAGGTGACCTACTTTATTTCAGCATACCTGTATAGGTAAAACTTTCACCACTGTAATTAGTAACATCACTATCTCCCACTGTAGATGTTCTGTGAAGCTGTAATGTGGGACTTCTGTTGCTAACTTAATCTTAAGTGACATTCTATATAATTACTCTATATAAAATCTCTCCTAAAGCAGACGTACCTTACATTTGTCAAATCAGTCAGCAGTTTCTGCAGCTTGAAAGGATAGCCTTGGAAAATGATGGTTTGGAAAAGGAAAAGCAATAATTTGCCAAGCCTTAATGGCTCTTCTGGTGGCCCAGATTAAGGTGACTAAATGAATGTTCTGAGAAGGCCTGTACCTAAAGTTGAAGGTAAAAGTACCGAAACAATAATTCTGCAGTTAAGATCCAGCTTATTCTATAGCCTTTCATTCTAAAATGGTGTGCCAACTTTTTTTTTAAATAAAATGTGAATATTAGGTCCACAGTATTTGCAGCTCGAGGACTTGTCATTTGAAGTAGATTTGATTGATCTGCCCAAAACAAATACGCTTTTCTGACAAAAAGCTAATAAACCTCTTCTGGCAGCCCCAGAGTTCTTCTTTCAAGATCTTACTGTTTGTTTTTTTGAAGTGATGAAATTTATAGAGAACTGTTAAAAGGTTCTAATTGAATTTCACAGAAGTAGCCCTGTTGTGACCCAAAATGGGGAAAAAAAAAATTCCTCAAAGCTATTCTCTGTGGAACTGATGATTAAAATGTTAAATGGGAAGGAGGTCCAAGCTAGAAATAATTGTGAGGCTTAATGAAGATTTTTTTGAGATAAGCTAAGGTCTAAAGATATAAGATGGATGAAAAGATTCACAACAGAAAAGTGTTTATTAAAACACCTTTTAAGAAACCTTGGGAAATAATAAAAGCTGCCTTTAAGATTTCCTATTAAAGACAGGGTGAATTAAATAATTTTGCCACCTGCAGCTTTAATAGAACTTTTTGTTTACTCTTACTGCAAGATTTAGTTCACTTTGAAGAACTTCAACAATCATTGTCATAAGGCTTTTTTGAAGCTGGTGACTAAAAATCTACATAAAGCCTATTTTCAAGAAGTTTAAACTTTCCCAGTTGTCAGAGCAATTTTGAGTCTCAGACTAGCCTTCTTATCAAGATAGATAAAAGGTATGAAAGCTAATTTTGAAATTTCTTAGTTTATATGGTAGACTTTTCCTACTTTTTGGAGATCTACCATGTCAGTTCCCAGTTTATTATATGGTCCTTGTTATATTTTAAGTTCATCTGAGGTAAGATTGAAACATAGGATAACTGTCCTTCTCTCTTGCTTGCCTTGAGTACATAAAGAGTAAGTACAACTGACTATACTAGCTCAAAGAGTAGCTGAGAGACAAGTTTTGCTGTACATAGTAAAGATTTTAACTTTATATTGGAATGTGGAAGAATTTTCACATAAGACAAAGTCAATGTTGAGATCTGGAATGATTATTAGTTATTGGCACAATGATGGTGTCTGGGAGTCACAGCCTTCAGTCAGGTGTCTTGCTATGTCAGGTCTTGGACAGCAGGCAAACAGCCTAAGCTATGCATTTTCTTGTGACTGGTGCAAAAGTCCAACTCCTCTGATGTAATCTCAATGTATAAAATGCTTTATTCCCACTCTTCGTATTGGTTAACAAAGAGGACACAGTGGATTGTATTTCTTTGTGCCTAGCACTAACAAATATAAGATTAGAGAGAATTAGCTGGTTTCAGAGTTGACTAACAAGGTTAACATAGCCTGGGGAAACAGGTAAACTGCAATGTGAGAGGTTATGTGCATTTTTTGCCACTTGTCACTAAGCTGACAGGAGGTGAGATAGCTGAGGCTGAGCGGCAGGAGCTAGAAGAGGTACAATTCTCACCAGTATATTTAGACATCATACACATTGTACAGTACGCTGGTTTGTCTCCTCTGTTCAGGGTATGGCTAAAAGCTGGTATCTCTGTGTGCCACTAAATATGCCTCACAAAATCACTGCTTATTAGTTACCTTGCTATACATCAGTATGTAAGACAATTATATTATACAATTATCAGAATAAACTTTCTGTCAGCCTCTGGATATGTGCACACTTTTGATGTCTTTACAGCTGTCCTTCAGTCCTTGACTTAAGGGTTCAGCAGCTGCAGTACTCTGTTTTTAAGTCTATCTCTTAAATTAGCTGAAAATTTGTACTGCTGTAGAGATTGTGTCTGAGTTTGAGCTACAGAGACACATGTTCTTTTAAGTCTGCACATTTTGCCTGGTAGTTTCTGACAATACATTGAGGAATTTGGTTTTCATCTGTAACATCCTCGTATTTCTTGGGCCATAAAATAGGGCTTGCTAGTTTCAAAAACTGATTTTGGATTTTGTTCTCAAAATTGACAAAGGAAATAGCTTAGGTATGCTGACCTTTATGATAGCCTGTGGAGCCTCTGCATTTGAGCTGATGCCTGAGAAAAGCTAAAGTGAAGAGATGGCACAGGAACTGATATTCACTCTGCAAAAATAAACTTTGTGCGTGAGAAAATGGAAAATTGTGTGGTTTGAGCAGAGAATGCCTGTTCATTTGCTTTTTGTCCGTTAGTCTTCAGTCTAATTACTTTGGCAAAGGCAGCTAAACTCTAGGTCCTTCATCCTGATGTTTGGTAGGCTGACATAAATAAAATAAATAACTACACCATTTTGTAATACTGTATTCTCCAGTATTCTCTAAAGCTTTGTCATGTCTCCAAGTTTTCTACTTCAGTAGATACAGACTATCACCACTTATCTCAATTTGCATCATGCCTACTGAAGCCAGGCAACTGGGGGAGGCTAGAGTAAGCTTACTGTACTTTCATCATCCCTCACCTTCATATTACTACTTTATCTCTCCTCTAGTCTGTCCCTGAAAGTGCAGCATCAATGAAGTTAAATATCTGACTGAATAAACATTACTCACAATTAAAATGTTTAACTATTTCACTACAATCTGTGGCAGTTTTATAGAAATCCTATAGGTTTTGTTGATGGCAAATGTATCTTATTTGTGTGTGTGTTTTAGCAGATGGCAATATGAATCACAATGCAACATTGCTGAATTTAGATATAAATTTTACAAATCAGAAAAATATTGTGGGAGCATCTATCTTAAAAATCAAGAAAGTAAATCTGATTTTAGTTAATTAAAGATAATTACTTTCTGACATTAAGGAAGTTTCTTAATTGATGGCTAATTTTCTCTATCTTGGCTCATATTATTTAGATATAAAATTAATATATTATGAAATTTGGTTATGTACTGTTGATGCAATTTTGAGGATATGATAGTAACTGAATTTTCTTGTGAATGGATTAAGTCATAAAAAACATTGTAGCCGTCAGTTGATTCTTACTGTACAATAAATGCCTGTTAACTGAAGTGCAAATTAAGTACTTATTTGCAAAACATAATACAAGGCATTAAATATAAAAAGAAATGGGTGACATTATATACTCACAATGGGGAACCAAAAATAGGCAGCTTCAGAGCATGTTAAATATCTTTAGCAACATGCTGAATATATGACGTGTGGAACAGTTTACACTTGAGCAATTATCTGATGAGAACCAGTGCTCACAGTGAGCTTACTGCAGTATGTGTACACAGATAGTGTGCATACTTCAGCATGTGTACACACCCACAGAAGGGCACAGTATATGTCTCCTATGTATATATAATAAACCAGAAGTTTATAATATGTATGAAAATTCCTTAAGCATGTAAAAAAAGAGATGATAGATATACAGGATTTTAATAAATAATGTTTTAGTCTACTTTTACAGTGACATAGATTTCCTGTAAAGTCAGTGGAAGTACACTGAAATGCAGCTGAAGTAATACAGTGATGAATGAATTCCAAGCTTTATTGATGACTGGCATTTATTGCTTCCAAATAATTAATTAATATTTAATTTATTTGCATTTAAACTTTATATATAATAATTTATTCAGCTTTGTCTGTCTTTTCAGACTTAAATTTATTTTCTGTTCCTTTGTCACATTGGGAGAAAGGGTATATGCCTTCTTTTTAAGATTATTTCAAAATGAAGCAAAAAGCGTATCTGCAGAGATTATTTGTCAGGTAGTAAGAGACTGTACAGAGCAGAGAGTCGAATGAAAACTCTTCTGAGTCTCCTTAGGCTGCATGAGCTGCCATTTAAGGAAAGTTTCCAAAGTAGACTGGTATCTTTGATTATACAGCTTTTTGAGCCAGGACAGGTTCTCAGCTGTCCTGAAGCACAGTGCAGTGCTCATTTCTATCGGCAGCAGTTCAGGGCTTGTGAGAGTCATGGGTTATGTTGTTGTTGGTTTTTTTTGTGTGTATGTTTTTGTTTGTGTTTGTTTGGTTCAGTCTTGTTTTTGTTCCTTTGTTTTGTTTGTGGTTTTTTTGTTTGTTTGGTTTGGCTGTTTTGCTTTTAGTTTTTTTTTTCCTTGCAGCTGTTAAATTAAAGGAAAAACCCAACCTTTTGTTGCCCTGTTTGCCTGTCTGATTCTTTGTCTCCAAATAAAAGAAAATAAGACCCTGTAACAAAGTAGGTAATCATAACTACAGTTGGTGCTACCCACATTTCTGCTACGATTATCAATATACTTTATGGAAAAGGTAGAAAAGATAGCCACTGCTTATCTGTTAAGAAACAAGCAGAGGAATTCCAAATGGGTGATTATATTCAGAAGATCACAGGTTTTATTAAAAAATTAGAGCAGCCATTAGGTGATCTGATTGTTAGCTGCCAAAACTCACAGGGATGTCCTTTCACTCCATCTGTGCATCCAGAAAGATGAGAACTGGCATGGGAGCTGTTACTCTTGCTCAGAATCACTTTATACTGAGACAAACGTCGTCTTGTTACTCGCAAAGGCCTGAGAATAAGCTGGATGGGAAACTGTTTTCTCTTCTCTACATCTTTAAATTGTAACTGGGAAATGTTGTTACACTTGGATAAGAATTTTAAAACCTGGAAATACCATCCTCTAATTAAACTGTAGCAGTCCGCTAAGCAAAGCTAAAGTACTGATCCTAGTTTATTTCTGTGTGAGTATAAACATATTCATCTACAACAGACTGTAATGGTAAGCATTAATGACCAACACATTTCCTTTCCAAATTACATATCATATTTTCATTAATGTCCAAGAGCTCATAAAAGCAAAGTCAGATGAAAATTCTTTCTTTGTCACTGTTAAAGTCAAGATATCCTTTATCTTTTTTTCCTACTGAAATGTAGGAGGACATGAGTTTAAAACAGGCAGGACACAGGCCAAAGAGTAGGTCTATTGCCATGTATTTAGAAAAACCTGGGTACTCCAGGTACTTGAGATGAGGAGTACCCCAGTTTGTATTCAGGAAAATCTATATATTTTGTCTTTATTAAGGCCTAACACAGATGGTGGAGTGGCTATTAACACATAATATATTGAGAATAACAATTATTTTACTTTCCAGAAAGAAAGAAAAAATAACCAGAAGATATTGCTTTAAAACATAATACTTGCTTGTTGTAATAATAGCTCTCTAATGCATGTTTGAAATTTCTACATTGTGTCTTTGGAATGCATCAAGGAATTCTCATTGACTTTATCTTCAGACAGAAACAGTGTCTGCAGGTGAACTTGATCTCACAGATTGCATATGTCCTACCTACACTGTTCTTTCTTGACCTAAAAGTTGCTATTTTATTTTCTAGGAAAACTTTCATTAAAAAAAATAAGTTACCTATTTTAGGCATATGCATTAACATAATCCTTTAGAATTTTATAGTTCAATGCCATGTACTATTTTTGGGATGAATGCTGCAATAATTATATCTTCATTTGCATTTTCATAAATATCCTTTCACCTTGTGAAAAAGTTAATTTGAAAGGAGCAGAATATAACAGTATGTTTCCTTTGTGAGTTCTGATTCAGGGAAAATAAAATGAACTATTTTCATTCTAAGGGCATAGAAACAAAGCGTGGGTTGAATATCAGTTGTGTCTTTAACAGCAGCTAATCTCACCCATGAGGTTATAAGCTTCTGGGTGATCCTCTTTAAATCACCTTCCATAACACAGCAGGCGTTATGAAGCATATGCTCTGTTTAGTGTTGCCACTGAGAATTAATATTACTCAAAGCTATCAACTACATGCTAAAGCAGTGTAGCTCTGTTCAGGCAAGTACATATCCCAATTTCTGAGAAGAATTTATGTTGCAACAGTGAAAAGACCTAAGAGCAGAAATGTGCTGATTTGTAAAGTTGAATGTTGTAATCTTTGCTCATGGGAGTAATGCATACTCTAATGCTTCAACAGATTTCATTCAAGGGTTGTTAACCACTGGAACAGGCTGCCCAGGGAAGTGGTGGAGTCACCATCCCTGGAGGAATTTAAAAGACATGTAGATGTTGGGCTTATGGATATGGTTTAGTGGTAGTCTTTGCAGTGCTGGGTTAATGGTTGGACCTGATCTCAGAGGTTTTTTCCAACCAGAATGATTTTGTCATTCTGAGTACAATTACCAGACTTAAATCAGGAGATTGAGTACTTCAATAAACTAGTAATAAAGACATTCAAGCAATATTGACTGTGAAGTTTGAAGTACACTTTTTTCTAAAAAAAAAAAACCCAGAATTTATAAAGCTACTGGTGGAGTTTAGTTCTATTTGTAAAAAACACTTATTGTGAGAGGATTTATACAGATAGTTGAAATATAGTGCTACCTATACTGATCTACCCTTGCATAACTCATAAAGGCAACAAGTCCCCGTGACTGCTGTGCAACTGATCTCAGCTCTTCCCCATGGAAACTACTATAAACAGTAAGCAGACCTACTGCAGAAGCTGTCACTAGCAGAGTAAAACAAACGCAGCCAGAAGACTGCTACAAAAAAAGGACAGTAAAGGTGCAGCT
This sequence comes from Megaceryle torquata, assembly GCA_024611175.1. Taxonomy (NCBI): domain Eukaryota; kingdom Metazoa; phylum Chordata; class Aves; order Coraciiformes; family Cerylidae; genus Megaceryle; species Megaceryle torquata. The sequence continues at coordinate 22,051 of JANIJG010021861.1, forward strand.
CTCTTCTACCACTATGAAAACGTGGTATAGAAATTCGTCTTTTGCAAAGTAATTTTTTTTTTCATAATTTCAGAATTAATTTATCACTCTCTTGGGTTTGCATCTACTATTCACTTACTGGTAATATGTTATCTATGCTTGTCATGTTTGATGAAAAAGATTATAATGTAGCATAGCCTTCTTGAAAAGTCACTGAAAATTGAATCTCTGGCCTCATTCTAAGTAATAATTTCTGGGAAAAAGAAATACTATTGAGTGGAGACATATAATTTCAATGGAATTTCAAGAACCATTTCAATTCAAAGGAAAATGATACCTTTAATTTTGCTTTGAAATTTTAATTTTATGCTTGAATTAAAATAAAAGTATTTAAGCAAAAAACTTTAAATGAAAAAAAATATTTAGGAAAACCAACCTATTTCTGCTAGAGTGCTGATCATGTCAGAAGGTCTTATTCCAATCATTGTAAAGATAAAAAGTTGTTAGAATTCTAACTTCTCGTTAATGTTTTTATTTCATGAGCATTTCCCAGCAACAAACCCCCCAAACCTATGAGAAGCATTTGGCCATGGAAACATGAAATAAACTTAGTTCAGAAATTCAGTGCTTCTACATGTCATCTCTATACTAATGTATCATCAGTCATAGTGAGAAGTTTAAACAAATTTGAATGATAAGTGCTTAAGATGTTGGGAAAAAGAGAAGCTGCCCAGCTTGGCTATTGAAATCGCAAAGCAGTATGACCTTGTCCACACTGTCAAAATATGACTTCATTGAACCTCATCATCTAGCTAGGTCTTTTTTCACCAAGCGAGATGATGGATAATTTTCCAACACTCATATTTCTGGAACATTTGCTTCTCTGACAACTATAGAAAATGAATGTATTGCCTAAAAATCCTTGTGCTCAGAATTGGTCACATCTCATTTCACTCTTCTTTCCTCTTTCATCTATAGATGTAGACAAATATTTATACTGTTGATGTTATTATTTTTTATTATTATTATTAAGGATGCTTACATTCCAATTTTTAGAATTTAGGGAGTGTTTGTGTTACCTTGTCTTAAGAAAATGCTTGACTTTATTTTTTTTTCTGTGAAGAAATACATTCAAAATGATTTTTTAAACTTTTTATTTTATATATTTCATAGACATTTTGCAATGCATTTGTCCTTATGACTAAAAAAACTGAAATGTATTAACATGTTTGGTTTGTTATAGCTAACACCACAGTGAATTTTTGAGTACCATGTAGTAAACAGTAATTAAAAATGCCAAGTTAGACATTCAAGGGTTTAGAAATTACAGATGTAATGTAACTTTAACAAGTGTGCTTTTTAATATGTATTTTTTTAGTTATGAGATTTAGTAGGTTTTGTCCCCCAAAGTAATCTGCTTTATTCAGTATATAAGCTAATGTAGGCTCACCCATGGGGAGTTTACCCAACACTTCATAATCCCTTGCAACTATATCATTGCATGGAACCTTTAATTCGCTCAGAACAGGTCCTAAGTCCATGTTATGTACTTACAAGCCACCAAAACCTCATTTATACCCTGAAAAGAAACTCCAGGCTCAGTTTGACTGGGGAGACTGCAGCAGCAGCATCTTCTGGAATTACATTGAACTGCTCATGCATACGTCAAGATACTTGTGTCCCACATTAGATTCCCCCCTACTTTGTGTTATTGATTCTCTGACACTGTATATAATACATCTGCAAACCCCAACCCTATCTCCCTCCACCATGTTACTTCAGACCCTCCTACTTTCCTCAGGTCAGTTTCTCCATATTTTCCCCTTTTCCCTACCCCAACTAGAGGTCATACTGATAATAAAAAAAAGACTAGAAAAATGTTCAGAATCATCTTTAAATATATATATTTGCATAGATACACTAACATACACAAATATATACACATATATTCAAATGTGTTATGGTCTTCACCAGATTTGTGTACAATCACAGTAAAGAATAAGAGCAGACTAGTTGTATAGCTGTGTACAGCTATTGCATCCATAGCTTAGTTTAGAGTCAGGACTATAACTTGATTTTAGTATTTCTAAACTTAATTCATGTCAGGCCTATGTATAGTGTATAAATGAATTGTGAAAGAAAACCTCATTAGAATGAAAATCTAGTTTGGAATGGTTTAATCTGTAACATGAAGCATAGAAACGGCTGGGTTGGAAGGGACCTCCAGAGGTTATCTAGTCCAACCCCCCCCTGCTGAGAGCAGGGACATCTTCAACTAGAGCAGGTTGCTCAGAGCTCTGTCAAGCCCCACCTTGAATGTTTCCAGGGTTGTGGCCTCAACCACCTCCTTGGGCAACCTGTTCCAGTGCTCCACCACTCTCGTGGTAAAGAACTTCCTCCTTATTTCTA
>JANIJG010021864.1:0-36541 GCA_024611175.1 Megaceryle torquata
TTTTTATTATTCTTTTATTTTTTTGTTTGTTTTTTTTTTTTCCCGCCAAAAAAAAAAAAAAAAAAAAGAAAAAAAGAAAAATGCTGCTTGAAGTGACGTTTCAGCGCTGTGTTGAGCACTGTAATTCCTGCAGTTGGGGCGGGCGGGCTGGGACCTGCACCATGTGCCGGATTTTTACCCAAAAAAAGAAATTTCCGGTGTCCACTTTAGTACCAGCCCCAGACACGGACCTGTCCGACGCGTTTCTTACGTTGGTGTGTGTAAATGAGAGCATCTCATCAGCTGTATGCATTTGTTCTGTCACTGGTAAGACAACTGTGGTACTAAATGTCATTCAAACCAATAAATTATTATGTCAGAGCTGTGGCTGTGTGGTGCTGGGGCAGGGGAGGGAGGTGGGGGGTTAAAAAAAACCCCAACAAATGAAAGCAAGTAGGTAAAGGTGCTGGCAGAGCCCTGGGGCTGTGGGACTCCCCAAAAACCATCTGCCCCTTACCAGGGCTGCTCCGTGCTGGCTGCGGGGAGCTGTGCACAACACTGTGCCAGGTAAATAGAGTTCTTGTAAACTCCAACAACAGTTATGTATACTATATATATATTCTACTTATTTGTGTATACGTGTCTCATAGTGTATATTGTATATATATTTATATATATTTGATGTATGCACACACATATACAAAAGATAGGTATTTCTTGGGGCTATAGAAATCAATTGTATGAAAGAGTGGGTGAACAGTCACAGTGACAACTGTAAACTGTGCACAGTAGCTATAGCATAATACAGACTATACTTTTATGTGTGTATATGAGCCAACTGGAGTTCATATGACCACATGCCAAGGTTCAAATCAGGTGGTTGCTGGAGGTTGCAGCAGCCTGGACTTGGCAGAGGTGAACACACCTCACTTTGAGCTGTATCTGCAGGACACCTTAAGCTGTCCGAGGAAGGACCCGTTCGCTGGCAGCCAAAGGCAAAGCAGTGTCATGGCTCTTACCACTGCCAGCATCTCAGAACATTTACTAAATGTCTACAGCAACTTCCCTGAAGATGGTGCCAACCAAAGCGATCTTCAGCTGCTCCCAGCCTTGCAATACCCAACTAAAACCCTGCCTTTATTGCACAGGGGTATTGCTGCAGCACTGAGCTCCAGACGACCCACGGTCAAATGCAGAGCAGAAAACAAGCAGTAAGGAGAGTAAGATCTTGGCCCCTAAAACTCTAAGAAAGCAGCAATATCACATATCCCAGTATAAAGTGTTTATTTGAGACTTCACAATTAACACAAAGTCTTCCTTTCAATGTCTTTTCATACAGTCGCTAAATTGTATTAATCCCTCCCTCCCCCATGCATGATTGCTGTTTATTAATCTAAGCCTTTTTATTTTCATCGTGAAAAAATAAAGCGTTTCCCCACCCTTTCATCTGCTCACTGTACCACGGACATCCACTGTGCTGCATTAAAGAGGAGGAGATGTAGAATGGTTATGCCTACCATTGGGGTTGAAGTTACTTCATTATTGATTGATTTATTCTTTTTTTTTACAGGAAGTGTTAAATGAATCAATCACCCAAGAAAAATAAATATATCATAAAGAACCAAAAGTTCTGCAGTATCCCTTTTCTTTACATACAGCTGCAGTTCAAACACATACATTGCTCACAGCAAATCATTTCATTCACTCCAACACCTTCACCTTTACATATGGTCATGAACTTACACTGGAAAAGAATCTGTTCCAAAGGAGTAGAGCCACAAGCCAGAGGAGGCAGTTTATATGCCAAATTTTTACACCTAGGCAATAGAGATCCACATGGGAGCCAATAACCCGTGTTCCACTGATCAGCTTTTACTCAAGAGCAATTCAATCTTGTGCTTTTCAGGAAGTACTGGCTAAACACACAGCCAGAGCCAGACCGTAAGCAGAGTGAAAGGCAGTATGAATGGCAGGCATGGTACTCACGGCAGTGGAAGTGAGTGCTTGGTATCGATGTCCCTTGGATGTGCATCTCAAATTATGCTGCTTGGCTCATACTTGGCAGTACTTTTGGCACCAGCCTCACAAATAAATTATCCAATTGATCACCCTGCCTTTCGAGATCTTCCTCGGACGTGGCAGAGATCAAGGAAGCTTTCTCATAACAAAGACGGTATTGGGTAGGCCATGAAGTACAAGACCCATATTTATGCTTTATTGACTTACTGTGCAAAAGGGAATACTGCATCAGAAACCGCAGAAGACTATATTTAAATCAAAGTCACCAGCCGCCGTATTGGAAACCTGCTAACAATTGCTCCGATTGGTTCATTTGGCTACTTTTTGTTGGTTTCCTTCTTTTTTTTTTTTTTTACATAAATATTATAGACCAAACATTATAAACATTTCATCAACCATTTCTAAAAGACCGGAGGAGCCCTTTTAGGCGCCAAGAAACAACTGCAGGATTCAAATTCCAAAACTGTCTTTGGAGTCATCGAATCATTAGATTTACACGGCACCCAGTGACAACATTCAGTCGAGCTCGATGGGACTGCTATCTTCCTGACCATCTTCTGTGTCATCATCTTCTCCAGTTCCCATCAGACTGTTTAAAAGATTCCCTAGAATAAAATACAGGATGGTCAAAATGGATAATGATACATTCTCATCTCAAAAACTTTTAACTAGTCTCCTACCATCCTGTTAAGAGTGCAGATTTCAATAATTAAAAAAAAAAAGTTTGTTTTTTTTTTTTTCAAGTAAGAGAGTCTCAGCAGGACATTAGTGTTCCCACACTGGTTTCCATTAAGAATGTATTGATATGAGAAGCTGTATTTTGATACTGTTCCTTCTCTAAGAGTACACTGGAAAGCCCCCACTAAAATAGCATATTTATGTGCTATAATTGCAGCATGAAAGAAAAAAAAACCCAACCAAATGAGGAAAAGACACACCTCCAGCTATGAAACTAGCAAAGAACAGCAACGGTCTGCATCATGCTATAAAAGAACTTCTTTGAGGCAATTATACTTGTTCAATTTAAAGGTGCTTGAATTGCTGAAAAGCTGTTATTTACACGAGATCTTATGATGCTCATGTTTTTCATCAGACTTCGGGTATCAGTGAGTTGACATTTGCAGTTAAAGCTTTATCTCGGTTGAGAAAAACCATTTGATTTTACAAAAATAATCCAGTTCAATTTGCTCACATTTCACTTGAACTAGGAAATGAGGGATGAATTTCTCTACTCCCTTTATTCCTCATAGAAGAGCACCATTCATTTCAGAACTTCTACTTTGGGAACATTTGTTTTATATCTGGCCTGGTTAGATCTCTACCAAAGTCCCAGACTTGAATTAAAAGAAAATCAGCCACTGAAGTCTGTGAAAATTAAGCTTTAACATGTAAGACTTTTCTTTACATTTAGAAGTTATACCATGATGTCAAGAATTAACCGTAAGAGTCATGCACATGCTTCTCCCCTTCTCAAAACTGGAAAGTTTACTACTTTCACCAAAGTAATTTCACGTGCAACCAATTCAAATACTGTATTCTACAGTAGGGATGGTTTCTAGAGGCTATGAAAAAAATTATATATTCATTAAAACAAATAATCTGTTTCCAGCACAACTGTTTTCTACAAGCCACTGCTCTGAAAACACTGGTGGCATGTGTAAACACCTGTCAGCATAAACCTTACCTAGTAATCCTCCGTAGGACGATGTCTGCTTGGGCGGAACACCAAAGAAAAGCTGTCCTATTCTATCTAGGTACTGAAACGACACAAGATGCAGAACACTGTCAGCTACTTCGCTTGCAGGTGGAATACTATGGGCAGCAGTCACACCACACAAGGTAGACCACTGACTCCCATCTACAAGTCACAAAACAGGAGACAATCAGCTATTACTTAACTAATTCTGTAGGTTAAATACTGTTTACAATGACAAGTAACTCACCTCATTATACATGGGATCTCTTTTCAGTGAAGGTTGATATTGTTCACACAATACTGTAAATACTGTTAGTTTTCCTCTAGAAATGAAACAAGCAAAAATGTAATCTCAGTCACAACTGAAAAGGAAACCAAGAACAACATGAGAAAAATCAGACTGTACCCATCAACCGCCAACAACAGAAACCAGATGAAGTTTAGCAGTGGTTGAACAAAGGGTGGACCCTTTTCTATTGAAGGATGTTTCTGTGTGTATGTCGTAAAAACAACTGATGCGCTGGTCTTATTTTTTAAGCAGAGAAATCTGCAAAAGGAAACAGAACAGAGCAAGTTAAAAATAAAAGGCACAAGACGTAGTTTTACATACAGAAAGAAAAAGGGAAAACAAATGCACAACAATGTCCCTTTCATTTGTATGGAGAAACCATCTCGGGCTTAAACTGATGGCAAAAACTGTAACCGTACATCTCTGGCAATAGTTTTGCTATCAACTGAGGAAGGGTAAAATCACTACTAAACTATGTTGTGGAATAAGTGAGCTGGGGGGATAACTGACATTAAATATTAATAGAAGGAGTTTAATGAAGAACTAGGCAGATTGTGTACAGGACAGTTACTAAAAGAGGGCATCAGTTAAATCAAAATGTGGGAAGACTGGCCACAGTGTAATCCAAATTAAACATGACATTGCCTTTACTGGTCCAGAGTTTACTATTATGCTGAGGTAAAAACCTGGTTACAGACCTCCGTCCTGGTCCCACCCACTCCCAAACACATCTGCTTTCAGTCTGTACCTGACAGTGTCCAAGGACCCTGTCATTTTATCAGCACTACCTCAAAATAACACAGCATCAGGCCCACTAATAAGTTTGACACACATGTCTAAATGTCTCCTAATAAAGCTACGCTCTGAGCTCCCAAGCCATCTGTCACCAGTTAAAAGATCGATTTCCCAAACGGATCAAATCTTTGTTCAGGTCCAGTTAATTTAACTGGCAATCTCTGCAAGTCCCATAGGCCTAACAAGACACTTTATCTGGGACAAATGCTGTCAGCAAGCACTGGGAAGGCTGCCACAGGCAGGCTCATTTTTGATCGCAGGCTGGCCTCCAATTCTGTACCCTCATATATACAAGGGCATTGGGCTCTTCTGCTTTACTGCTGAGCAAGGAACTGTAATTATTTTCATTAGAGTATAAACTGCTATATAAGAGGATTTAGTATAGTATTAGAGATATGGGCCAGTAAAGGATGCAGTAGTAGCGCTGTATAAATACTGACAAAAATAACCTTGTACTGGTAACTTCTTCCCAGAATTTCCCCCCTCCAGAACAAAGACCCATAAAATTGTTTGAGTCCTGCATATACTAGATTTCCATAAAGGATTTCCTACCCCTCTGAAGCACGGCAGTCTGTATCAACGAGCTATGGAAAGCAGGACAAATCTGACATGACAGCTCACCACTGCCAGAAGAGAGACAGACTTGCTCTCACCTCCTCCCTCCCCCCAACACCTACTCTCTCCCTGAGTCCCTGCTGCACAGTCCTGTCTCCACCTCCTCCTCAGACTCCTCCATGAGCTGCTTTCCCTGACTGAAGAAAGCCATCAGCTGATTAACCACAGTAAACTTGGCTTTGTCAGCCTTAATTGTACATGTGCTCTGCAAAGGCACCTAATAGCTTCCATTCCTACCTCCTACAAAATAAATGCCCAAGGGAAATGAAAGCCACCAGCAACCCTCTCAAACCAAGAACAGTTGCACTGCTACTCACAGATCAGGGTGACTCAAGACAAGTTGTCTTAGGTCAATCAGACTGAGAGCAAGTACTATGCTAAAGGTAAATACAGAGCCTACTCAGGTCCAGTCTTGGTAAGAACATCAAGGTAAGCCCTAACTAGACATAAAGTGGTGTTAACAAAGCTAAGAATTGTGCTTTCAGGGTCAAACAGATTACATGAATTCTTCAGGCAATTAACACATTTCAGGCTTCAACCCTAATACATTTTGGTGGTTTTTTTTCTCTCACCAACCTCACCAGTTCAATACACTAGTTTTGAGCTGGTTTTCTCCTACTGTTACCACACAAATCAAGTTTCAGCAGCTCTGGCCAAACTTTCTTTTGAAAAGGATGCCTGGTCAACCCACAGTTGTAATGATAGATTGACCTCAAACACAGCGTCATTTCAGCAAGAGTTGAAAAAGAAAAAGTTAAACACCTACTGTAGTACTGCCTGTGCTACAAACATGTCCACCTCACTGCGATATCCCCTGGATGAGGAGTATTCTACTAGCATATTTGCACATCCTTCACCATCTGTGGAGTGCAAGAAGTGATACCGAGATTCACTATAGTTTTGCTCTACAAAAGGAAAAAGAAAATGGCTTTTAAGAAATCAGTTCATCATGCCTGAATATAAAAACACATTTGTTAGACTTGTACCCAAAAGGCTAGTAAAAGGACAACAGCTACACACATGGTATATAAACAAGGCAACTCGCAAAAATAAGAGTGGGCTTTTTCCTCTGTAAGTTACAGACAATTTAGAAAGGGAGATAATGGATGTGTTATCCTACATACATTTGAACAACTGCTATTAAATATTGTTTATTCAAACACAGCTACTGCTGGGACAAACAGCTTGAGCTGTGGTTGTATCAGTTTATCTAGCTGCGTGTTGACACTTCATGTGCTATTGTCAGTGCTTAGGAGAAGAATCAAGAAATTCCATATTAGACCATGTGCACTAAGATGTGAAACAGCACCTTCAGCGTCCTTCTTTCTAAGTGCACAGAAGAAGGCATTTCCTATTTTTAGCTTAGCCCACTCTCGCTATCAAAATTAAAAGTGCTTCCATATGCTGAATACAAGAGCAATTATTCAGGAAAAAATGGTGTAAGAGACGGCAATGATTTGTTAGAACAACTTGAAGCAAAGCATCTTTCAAAATCACTGCAATGACAAATCAAAACTGGATTTTTGGGATTTAAAAGCTTTGTTTCAAAAATCTGAGCCTTTTCTGATGAAACTCTCAAGAACTACAGGCTAGGAAAACACCACATATTTTGCTCTTCAAAAGAACAGTGAAGAGACAGCTATAAAATGGGGATTTTTTACTTCCAGAATGCAAGCATTTCTCAGCTTCCAACTTAAATGTTCTGAGGAAAATCCTCCCTTTCTGGCTGGCAGTAGCCATCATACTAGTGTAAGTCCTATGAGAACAGCTATGGGATTGCCCATGGTGCAGAGAAAGGCAGTGAGCTGGAATGCTGACCATGAGGTTAACACAGTTATATGAAACCACTATCATCACTCTGCAGCTACTGAAAATTTTAAAATAAACAACAAATAATCCTCTTGCACAGTTATTAATTCATGAGCAATCACAGAACAGACAGCATTTATTCAACTGTTCTCACTCACCTTTGTTAGGTTTTGAACATATGACTTTAGAAACTATTATCCACAATTAAAATAGTTATTAATGCAGTTTTGGTTTATCTTGCATCCCATGACAAGTGATGAAAATCCCAAATAAATCATAAACACAACAGCGTGTATTCTGGAATAAGCCTGCTGGTTAATGTCTCAAAAAATACCCAATTACAGATCCACTGACTGTTTTGGATGCTAGCTGTGGTGTTTTAATCTTTGTCATGTTTACCCAGGACTTAAACAAACAAAAAACACAACAGAAAAGTTTGCTACACAGCAATTTTCCTTCTAATGACTCAAACTACCTCAATGTCTAAAGGATCAGCCTTCCTTTTACACAGAGCTGTAGAGCAGTTGTGTTTTGGGTTTTGCACATAACATAAGTTACAGCCCCAGGGCTTTTTTGAAAGTAACATTAAGCTGAAGCTATTGCAAAAATCACGAATAGCAGAACTCAGTCATTTCCATCCCAGCTGCCTTAGATTATTTCCAAAGCAGATCTCTTACAACATCATACTTTCAACATTTTCAAAACAAACCATAGAAAAGCCAGGTGAATTTTCTTACCTTTCCATAGGGTAATTGCTAGTAACTGGTGTAGTTTTGGATGTCCAAGTTTTCCTGATCCCCCACTAGACCATTTTAGTGCTCTGGATACAAAAGCCACTCTTTCAGGAGAATTTGGATCCATTAAACTAAATAATTTAGCCAAGTTTTCTAGAAGCAATAAGATTCACAAATATTTAGCATTAAAATAAACAGGATGAACTGCTGCTTCTAGTGCATCTTTAAGATACAACATTTAAGTTACAGTGCTATTGTGTCTTTAAGCTCCCTTAATGGCCTCCAAAAGCCACCTTAAAAAAGAGTGACTTTGAACTTGAGCCCCTTCTCATACATCAAATCAATCTTGCATCTATCAGCCCACAATATTAATACAATTCCTCCACAGCCGAAAGCTGAGCCTTGGAGTCAGCTGATGACAGCTTCCTGGTCTCATTGTTTGCGACAGGACATCACAGAGGACAATGCAGTTCCAAGGAGGGACAGAGGGCTGTAGTTTGGAAAAGCACCACCAGAAGTCATAGCCAGGATACAAAATGTCAGAGCTGATCTAAGTAAGCACAGAACAGGCTGTGTCTGTCTGTCTCCGTGCACAGGTCACTAACAGGAGCGGTGTGCCCATGTGGCAGCAGTAGTCTGGTCAGGCAGCTCTTAAGGAGGTCTCCCTGAATTGTCTGCCTACTAAAGCTCAGTAAAACAAGAGAAATTTCCTTGTGAACAGCTGACTCACAAATACTGTGCACACCACCACGGTGCTAGGGTGGGAAACCACCACCCACCAAAACCTTGGAAATCTCCAACGACTGCGCAGACAACACATCACTGCTGCATGGAGGAAAGGACAATGCCACAAGACAGCAATGTTTTTCTAAGTGTGCCACACAGAGGAATCCATTACTCCCCAATAAAGTTTTCCCTCAGCTCATTTCTGTGATGAAGGTAACCTGTGGCCATGTGGGAGAGCATACAGAAAGGATTTCAGGTTTCAAGACTGTTAAGAACAGTCACTGTGAAGTGAGAGCACATCTAAAAACCATCAAAATGAGTGCAAAGGTCACCTCACCTAAAAGGTCTTCTGCTACTTTTGCATCTGATTTCTCCAAAGACTCCAAAACCAGCATGGACAGATCAGCAGCACTGTTTTGCTACAAAGCAGACACATACCAGTAGTGATGGACATATCAGTACATGAAAGAAAACATGAACTAGAATTTTCTCAGAGGCAGATTTAATACTCTTATCAACATCTACAGCTAAGACATAGTATCAAGTGTCAAACTTCCCTTATAAAAAAAATATAGTAATTCAATGGCATCAAAAGAAGAGCCTCCAGGAAAGCAAAACAAATGCGGTTACAATTATTGTTTGGATGCTCACGAACACTTCTGCTCTATGTTCCAGTTTGGCATAATCCTTCTTTAGGGAGAAAGGCTCAACAAAGAGATAAAATTGCTTTGTAATAGCAATTAACACAAATATTTACCATTCATCATTCACCCCTCAAAATCTTGGAATACCCCACCCCACCCAAACCTACATACACAAAACCAGTGACTTACCTGGTTATGACTGAAGAACAGCAAAGCCCCTGAATACATTAGTTCTCTCGCTTCTGCATGTTTTCCTTGTGACATATACCTGGAAACAATACCAAAGCCTTGATAAAAATTACCACTAAATAAGTTGTGTACACTTGAAGTTACTTACATTTAAAGGATGAAAGATCACTAAAATGTAAAATAAAGACAATGAGGGATTGGTTTTTAAATCAGGTTAATTTCAGTAATGATGTAAATGTAACTGCATAACTTGTTTTCTGCTCCAGATTTGGTGGAATACAAGCGAAGAGGATGAGAATGAAAACCAAGAGCTTCAAACCTGCTTTGGGCTGAAAAAAAGACAAGAAAATGATCCCAGGAGTTCACCTGAGCAAAAGATGCCAATGCACTGAACTACACCCCCCAGACTGTCACATTAGAACCTTTACCAAAACCGAAGTCATCACAGTGAAAGTTTCCAGCATACCCCTTGGACAGCTCACACACCCAGCACCACCCAAGTGACTCCTGCCCACTCCTCACCAATATCTCCTTTCCGCCAGTTTAAGTCTCTCTGACCACTGCCATTCTCTGCCAGGGGATATCAGCCACACACCAGTCCCCTGCTGAGCCAAAGTAGCTTGTCTGATGGGCTCCAGTAAGACAACAACAGCCAGCAGGACCTACCATGCAACACTTTACACAACAGTTCATAAAAGAAACAAGTCTGGTCTCTCAAATATAATGCTTCTAAACACACCTGCTGCAGCTTCCACCTTCCTCACTTAAGAGTTAACCAAGAAATGAAGAATAAAAGAATTTGTTCTCAAGAGTAACCTCTAGAGCAGGAGCCTCTTGCCATAGTGATGTGATTGCAGCCTTCAGCACATCATCACTGTTGATAATGAAAGGTCTTGGATTGTCACATCTCTAGGTTATAAATGCAGCATTCCCTGTAAAAGCAGTTAATGTGAGGCAGCAAATACAGTTTCCAATTTCCATTTCTTTTAACCACTTCTCAGAAAGTCTGTTTTCCAAGTAGTTAACAACAGTCAATTCACTTGTATCAAAAAGATAAAACATCAGTTTTAACACACTGCTTTAGAATCTGCAATATTTGTTTTGTCCTCTACATCTGTTTGTGCTGTGCCCCTGCTTTACCACTCTGCTCTCAGCAGTCAGTGCAGCCTCTCTAAAGCCTCCCATACAGCAGATCTAATGCACAAGCAGATCTAATGCACGTTCATCCCTGTGGAGTAACAAAGAGGGCTCTCTGGTTCTGGGAGTGAAGTGAAGCAGTCAGGGGAGTGGTGAGACTGTGAGCAGAGAGGGCATCACACTAACCAGAGTGAAAATCACAGAATGGTTTGGGTTGGAAGGGACCTTAAAGATCATGTAGTTCCAACTCCCCTGCATGGGCAGGGACACCTCAACTGGCCAGGCTGCTAAAAGCGCCATCCAACTTGACCTTGAACACCTCTAGGGATGGGCCATCCACAACTTCTCTGGACAACCTGTTCCAGTGTCTCACCACCCTCACAGTAAAGTGAGCACACAGTGGATACTGTGCTCTTGTGCTGCATGTGAGATTCCTGTCACACGTGACAGTTCCAGAGACAAGCCCTACTGGTAAAATCAGACCAGAGAGCAAGCAAGGGAGGAGACAGTCCTCCCATCCTGCTTATTGTCCTCCAAATACCCTAAGGTCTTTTATCCCAGTTTGCAGAACTGTAATAATGGATGGCATGATGGTGATTTTTTGGAATAAGTATCACAATTCAGATTTTAAATCACCATAGGAAATGCTCTTCCACACATTAGTCAAACAGACCAGCAGCTCCCACATGTTTATACTTGGCCTCACATCCAGGTTTGCTTCTAGGCATCTGACTCCGAATCTCTGTGCAGATCCACTTCTACAAATTCTACTTCTGGCAGATTCCCAATGCTATTTGAGAGCTCCTAATCTGAGAATTATTATAGCAGATACTAAAAGATGTTGAAAACAGCTTCACAATATAAAATACATTTAAGAGTTGTAGGGGTTATTCTTAAAAAAACCCTTCACCTTTCCTTTAAAAGGATTTTTAATAAAAAACAACTACTCTGTACATTGATCTAAGTGGCATCTAGAATGAGAGACATTTTCATAACTGAAATACTGGAACAGATCACTGTCATACCAGAAAAAGTAGCTACAAGCATCAGAAAAGCTGATCAGTGTAACTACAGCAGCAATGTTGAACTTGGAAGTTTGACTACCACCAAATCATAAACAGAATTCCAGCCAGCTGGCCCAGAGGAGCACTGACTCGTTGCTTGGGGTCAGGCAGGAGCAGCAGTTTTCCACCTGCTCTGTGGATCACAGGGGGGGATAAGAAGTCTGCAAGAGGCTGGCTTACAATAATCTTTCCTCCTCCACTTCTTCCCCTCCTCCACCCTCAAAAACATTTCAGTTTATGACTTCTGAAACTCTGAGTCAGGATTTCAAGTTTAACACGCAAGTCATGACAGAACAGCTGTTTTACAGGCCAGTGTTGTTTAAAACGAGTAAGGACTGAATATCCCAGTTACAATTCTGCAGCTGAGATAAACTCACTCCACGTTAATGTGTCTCTGGAAAACTGTTGACATTAACATACGTTTTACTGAGGACAATCAAGACTATCCAGGACTCTTTTTTTGGCCTCAGTGACTTTCCAAACAAGTTTCATGGTCTCATTACATCTTTTTTGCCTAGAAGGAAACCTTCCTAGCTGTGCAAATGTCACCTTTTTTTTTCTGTCGAGACCCTTCTTTCTCTTGTATTTAAAATGGAAAAGGCAGGATCTTTGGCTCCAAATTAATTCAGGGAGGCTTAAGCAAAGTATGCAAGTTAATACATTCAGAAGACTGGATGTGAAGTGACCTGCTGAGCCAAGTCATCTTCTGCCACTGCAGCCATCACATCACATAATCCTCACTATAAAATAGGCCATGCTTTGTCTTAAATTTAGATTTATTCCCAAATACAATTTAAGACTTAAGGCCCTTGCTGATCCTGTCAGAAGGCTGTGGCAGAACACAACTGCTTCCATTTCACGGTGCTTGGTAGGGCAGGCTATCTAACGTACGCTGGTAGCAGCAGCAGACTATGCACAACGACTCTCTTCCCCCCACATCTGGCTGCTATTTTTCCAAGGACACCCACAGGCCTGTTCCCGTTACAACTCAGAGGAGGTCCAAAGACAGCTGACACACAAGGCAGCTACCAAGACTCAGCAGGCAGTTTTCCCACTTGTCCCCCGGACACCGCAAACACAGATGAGCAATGCTGGGACCAACCGAGAAAGCCCCTGGAAGAAATACTTTATTCTGCACCCCTGAAAGTGATGGTCTACTTTTAAAGTTTGATGAGCAAAAGGGTGACCACCACAAGTTACACTGGGCGTGAAAAATAAAACTAAAAAAAGGTTTGCAATAAAAATAAGTTTATGACATAACTGGCAGGAGCAATATTTCTGAAAAAAAGTCAAGGCCTTGCTCTACTTAGTCATTGTCACCTACACAAACATTGCACCAACTAGACTCCATTCTAATAAAACTCCTCTGTGCAGGCAATTCTTGCAGTCTTGAGAGCTGAGGGTCACCAGAGGGCAACTACCATGGAACAAATTAGCCCTGTTTCTTGGTTGAGAACAATCAAACCAAAACCCTGAAATGATCTACTTTGCATCCAGGTTAATGTTAAAAACAGCCTGGCAAACCAGGGGCTGCTGAGAAGGTGTCTGCTCAAGGAGCTCATGGATGGCCCTGGAGCCAAGAACAGGGGAAAAGCCCAGAGCCAAGCCCCCAGAGCACGCCCGGGAGACACACCGAAGCCATCCCGCCTGGAAGGTGAGGGCCTCCTCGAGTCGCGGGGCCGCCAAGAGACGTTTGGGGACAGGGAGAGAAGTTCTGAAGAGAAGCTCTGTCCGTGACCTCTGGGAAGCATGATGCAACGCAGCCCCTGCACGTCACGGGACGGTGTTCCCGACAGGAGGCGTTGGCGGCGGCAGGCAGTCCTGCCGTGCTCAGCTGCTGCTGCCGCCGCCGCCTCCCCCTCCCTCAGACGGGCCTTGTAGGGGTCGGGCTGGGCCGCCGGATCCAGCCGCGGTCGGAGTTCACCTTCAAACACGGGCGAGCAGAGTCTGCTCGCGCCACCCCCAAGTCTCCTCACACAACCGCCCCTCCAGCGGCGGGCGGGCCTGGGAGCGCGGGGAGGCAGCCGGGCCGGACCGGGCCAACGCGACCCGCGGGCCGCCCGCTGCCCCTCAGGCCAGGCCCGGACCCTGCTTGGACCAGCGCCGCTCACGGCACGAACCCGCCCCACCCCGCCCCCTCACGACCCAATGAGGGAGCAGGACGCCAAAATGGACAGAGGCGGCAGCCAATAGCGAGCGGGCGTGGGCGCGGCGGGCGGCAGCAGGGTAGAGTGAGTGGGAAGGCTCTGGAAGGCCAGGCGGGGGAGGGGCAGGGCGGCGGGCCGGACCGGGCCGGGCCCTACCTGAAGAAGAGCGTCCGGTACATCTGGTGCGCCTCGTAGTAATCGCCCTTCTCGACGCTGGCGCGCAGCTTGCCCTCCACGCGCTGCACGCCGCCGCGGTTCCTGCCACCGCCTTTCGCGGCTTCCTGCTCCGCCGCCATAATCGCCGCCGCCATCGCCGCGGAGGAGGGGAAGGGAGAGGGAGGGCGGGGGCCGGGCGCAGACGCACGCGGCCCGCCTCGCTGCCCGGCTTCCGCCCACTCCAACGGCGGCCCGCGAGGCTCAGGAGGCCGCGGCTGCGCGGAGGCGCGCTGCGTCACAGGGCGCCGGCCAGGAGGTGGGGCCTGGGAGATACCAGCCGGGCGGAGGCCTCCGGGCGGGCAGCCCCGGGCACGGGTAGAAAAACTGGAGTGAAGTCGTAAACGAGCTCCACCGAACGGGGAGGTGCCGGGCCCTGGCCCGCCCCCCGGCCGAAACGGAACGAAAGGCTTTGGCCTATGGCAGAGGTTGGCTCCTCTGTCACATCACCGACCAGTGACCCCTAGGGAAAAGTACAAAGTAAAAAAAAAAAAAAACCCAAAAAAAACCACAAACCAAAAAAACCAAAAGAAACCCAACACTAATAAAAACCCAACCAAAGAGTAGAACGCTGAGGAGACGGGGTTTAAAAACAAGCCAAAGGCCCTACCCTTTCAAAGTTGTATTGCATAGAGCTGGGTGCTGAACAGCACCCGACCCTGCTGCACAAGATCTGCAAAGGCAAAGTGAGCCCCTAAGCTACTGAACCCCAAAATAACCTCTCCAGAAGCTGCAGAGGGAAGGCTTGTGACTGTGCCGCCGATTCCTCCCCCCCCCCCCCCATTTCTTCTGGAGGGAAGAAGGGCAGGGGGAGAAAAAGGCAGAGTGGATTTGCAAAGAACCATGGGGAAATCGGTGCAGAAAGTGTGGCAAGGATTCAGCGTTAGCCTTACTGTCTCTGTCCTCAGTTACTTAAGCAGATGACCAAAGATACAGAAAAGAAGCTTTATTTGTTTCAAATATTACATGCACTTTCAAAAATTAAAACTCTTTTATTTAAACATCTCAATAGCATATTGTCAGTTTGGAGGCAGCAAGGAATAACAGACCTTTTTGAAAGCATTTACAAAAATACATTGCACAAAGTCCTATCTTGCCTTTTTTTTAAAAAATAAGTTAGTGTTATTCAAAATATTCCCCCCCTGGCTACTCAATTTTAAATTTATACAGGATAATTCTAATTTTAAATATGTAACCTATAATATGAAAACACCTGTACACGTGTAATCTAGCTCCTCTGCGTAGGCCATAGGTTCTGTCTCTAGCTCAAGTGAAAAAAAAAGTTCTTCACATGGAGACTTGTTTTTAAACATTCGAGGACTGTTGTGCAACATACATAACTATTCAGAAAACCCGTCAGCAGTTCCATGTGTAACAGTTCATGTGTAACTATAAAATGCATTATAACAGCAAGATAAAAATTCTGCGTAAAAGTACATTTCAGGAATTGTTTCTGAAAAGAATCTCCAAATTCACAATCCTAGGGGGGCAATTAAGCACTTTCATCTCATTTTATGTGGAAATGCTGTTTCTGAGAGTGGGGCACTTGTCTAATATTCTGGGGATGATCTAAAGAAGGCCCGTGTATTCCAATACAGCGGTAGAGCGGAGAAGCCCCTCTTGGAAATGTGAAGTAGCGAGGTTCGCTCCCATTGTGCTTTCCAGATGCTACATTCTCACAGTACTGCATGTACTGAGCATAACAGTGAACCAGCCTAAGGAATCCTTGTCCCAAAGAGAGCACTTCTGGCAGATTAAGATTGTTTGATTGCTGTATGCTGATGTTTACTAAGCAAGTTGGCAGGCTTATGAGCTCTGATCCTGTTAGTCAGCATCTCAAACTCGATTTGGAATTAACAATGAAGAACAAAACTGGCCAAGTTGCTACAGTAAAACCCCTTAAAATAAATTCAGTTAAAGTTATCCCTGACTTTCAGAGCAATTCATGGCCACAAGTTACAGTAAAGCATTCTCAGGTGCTGGTGTTTAATTGTGGTTGTGTTAACTTTCCCTGGCAGTAGTATTTATTATATTCCACATGTATGAAAGCCACCCTTTTGGATCCACTGGAAAGGTGAAAACCAAGGGCCAGCTGAAGGACACCTTTAGCCACAGTCAGTGTTTAAAAGGTACCACAGTTTTTGGTTTATGGTGCCAAGCTAACAGGAGTATGCAATTAATTCCTGGATTTTAAAAAGCAATTTTTAGTTGCAGAAAATGTTTATTTAAAAAAAACCAACCAAACAATCCTATACATTCTTTTGTAATAAACCAGGTGTCCACCTGTTTGCTAACTGGGCTTTCTGAACCATAGTCTGCATGCATTGGCATTTACAAGCTGAGCAATAGAGCAAATAAAGGGTGTTTTTTTTTTTTGTACAGTTCTCTGACAGTCTTCTGCCTTTATCAGAGGATCAATAGTTCTGCAGTATGTATGTATCTTGCATTCTTGTCCTTTGAAGATTCCAGTGTTCTAGGCTTTCCAGTATATACATATTGAGAACAAAATGTACAACAACAAAACCAAAAGCTGTAGTGTAGGAGATTATTCGGCAGGTTTCCCATGCACTCTGAACCGATAAAGGCAGGTATATTCTGCATGTCCCCAGTTAGAAAAAATTCTCAGTTCTACTATCTGGTACGGCTTTTCACTTTTCTCCTGGAGAAGGAAATGGCAAACACACAAACCAGAGTTAGGTTTCTAGCATTAACAGGTGCAACTGCAGTTGCTTGCTTAGATTCCTGTAACTACCAGCTTTTATTAATAAAACTCAGTCAAGCCATGGGAACTTTCTACCACTTTGAACAGAACTTGCCTTGCCTTACAGCTAGTTATTTGTGAAGGGAGTCAGAAGCAGCATGATGCAGACTTCAGATGTTTAGCATCTTTGCACCAGCTGTGTCCAGATGGCACAGACCCTTCCTCCCCTCCAATCTATTTAGACTACAGGTTTTGAGGCAGACAGGTAGATACACAACAGATAAGGCCTCTTCTCCTTCACTACTATAGAAAATACAAGTATTTTTCTCCGTTCACTATAAATCTTATCATCCAGACTTACCATCACTGGAAACATCTGCAGTGGTTCTCCTCCTTGATCATAGACATACTGTCCTAGAAGCTTGCCTTCTTCTTGATACTCATCATCTAGACCCTACAACAAGATAAAGAATTTTGTTTCCATCAAATCTGAAATCAAACCAACACCAGAAGCATATCTACATATCTGAGTATCAACAGACAGCACTCAGAAGTCTATCAAACCAGGATAAGAATGTTTCCTATGTAACAATTCTTGTTCAGGCACAGCTCTGTATCTGAGTTCTCTGCACTGCAAATCGCTGTGCTGTGTTTTTATGTTTTCATGGCCAAACCCCTCAATTTCCACAGCAAAACCACCATCACAGTGTACAACATAAACTGTTTAGGATAAACAATAATGAGAAAAAGTTTATAAACATGACTGAAGTCAACATTTGGATGCTGGCACATGACTGCTTAAGCATTTAAAAGAACTAAACAAGTTTTCAGATATTCCAACTGCATTCTGATGCATCTCTCTCTCTCACTGTATAAAGCAAGAGAAAATAAACAACTCCCCCAAAATCAGTTGCAACACTTATTCCTAATACTAAAGCTCAAAAAGAGAGAAGCAATTTTAAGAGCAATGACAGGAACAGCTGCTCTTCTTAGCTGTCCTCTCAAGTCATTATCTTCCAAGATACATAACACAAATGTACTTCAGGCATATAAACATCCAGTGGAATTCAAACTTACATATACTGAGAAGTTCCTAGGAGCACTGGAAATATTTCCTGATGGTGAAAGTGTTTTTGGTATGTGTTCAACCGTAAAGGCTGTTGGATAGATCTTCATTGAAAGTTTAACTACAAGATAGCCCAAGGATCCTTTGAAAGCCCAGCAGTTTCCAGGATACATGTCCGGCTAGACAGGCAGAGGGGGGGAAAGAACAGGATGGAAACAACAACAAAAACAACCAACCACAAGCATTTTTTTTTTTTTTTTTTAAATAAGGAATTGTAATGAATTCTGAATTATTAGGGATAGTCTTAAATAGTAAGTGGCAGAATATAATCTGTTTGGTAGAACTCTTCAAGAAACAGCATATCCACCTGAACTTCCAGCCATGTTTTTAAAGATGCACCTGGAGATTACTTCTCAACAGAGACCCTGCCGGTGCTCACACTCTGTAGAAGTCCAGTGCACCACCCAAGACACTTATAAGGGTCTATAATTTTTCTAGAGCAGGACTTAAGTACAGTCCAGGAACTACCAGAAGAATCCCACTCCTGGAAACACAGTTGAAAGTACCAGTATCCCCCTCCCCTGATATATTACAGACAGAAACATCCAGCATCCAAAAACCAGTCCAAAGGACTCCAAACAATCCAAATACAAAATAACATTGAATTTGTTTATTCAGCTTTTAATTACCTGAATCACCACTCTGGGAGACTGAGAGGAGTACCACAAAGGAATTCCAAAGAGGCTAATTAATGCTGTTTTGGTCTCATAGGTTTCAGAGCAGCGAGTACTCAGAATGCTGCCACCTCAAAAAAGATATATCAGGTTAGCAGAAGTAAGTACTCATTTCTTCCTGAGAACTTCTAAGGCAAAGATTTGTACAAAGCTTAATGGATATACCCAGTATTTCCTAAAAAATCCCCACTTAATAGAAAAATTGGTTTAAGTCTAGTAATTTTCTGGGGATACAATGCTTCAATCAAGTACTGTGTTATATTAAGAACATATTAAAGGCTTTTCATTTAAGAGGTCTGAAAAACACATTTTTCCTATAAGTTCAGGGATGTGTACACTCCGCCCAAACAGATCGGTGGCTCTCCCTTATCCAGCTGTACATGTGCATGGAGCTATTTATCCCTAGGCCGATATATAACCCCGTAAACAATATGCACAGTTGCACTTGCCTAATGATCAGGCAACACATAAAAGTGCTCTGCAGTCTTCATTCCAGGATTTTTAGTAAATGATAAAAAACATGAACAGTAAAAATGGTGTTTCCTCTACTATTTACCTCCAGATTCCAAGGCGAAATCCACCATACCAGTCTTGTCTTGAGAATAGAGTTTCAGTGCATTATTTACAATAATCTGTGCTTGCTACAGATGTACACAGAGAGAAGAAAGGAAAGAGAAAGATGCTAAACAATATAAATTGATAAAATAATTTTTATATACATATGTATGTAGGCATCTTTTGAGATGCTGCATTCTGTCACAAGTCAAGACAGAGGTAATTTTTATGCATGGTTGCCTGGCTTAAAACACAAATTCATACTGCATTTTATCCAGTGTTTTATTCAGAAGTTGCATTCTTTCCCCCACCTCCCCAAAATCCTGAGCTGCCTTTCTTTGGTATACTTTTTTTTAGGAATTCTTCAATTTTCCAGACAGCACACTTCAGGGAAAAACATTCACAACAGGCAACAATTAATGCTGTAAGAATACACTTGATAAAGCATTTTCTGTAGTTCTTCCCATTTCAGTTAATGTTCATAGCATCTGTTAAAGTCATTAATATTTATACCGAACTGTGATTGTCACAAAATGAAAAAAAAAAAAGAGAGACTCTACAATTTTAGTTGAACTTTTGAGAACTTAAATTCACTCACCGCTTCTGTGACTCCAGAAATCCCTGCATTAGTCACAGCATTTGTTACTACTTCAGATGTTAGTTTTTGGTTTGTAACAGACATATGGACAGTGATATTCCTGAGGATCTGCAACTCTAAATCCTGCAGCAAAGTCTGCAGATCACTTTTGCTCACAAAATTGGACTTAAGCCACTGGAGAATCGATTCGGGAAGGTCTTCTTGTTGATCACCAAACAGCATTAGCTTGACAGATTCTTTGACCTGGGCATCTACCTAGTAGAAACCATTCATTATAATAATTAGTCTTTATAAACCATTATATATATATATAAAACACGTGCATCAATACATATATTCAGTACTACACTAGTTTATTTTTCACGTGTTTTCAACTACATTGACTTACAATGAAATAAGAGACCAGTCAGGTGTGCAGAGGAACATAGGGGAAATCTGGATGCTTCATTGGTTCAGTGAACAAGATACACTTAAAACCTTAGCAAATTGTGCAGTTTACATTAGGGATCCAACACTCCAGAAAAAAAAAACAAACCAAAAACAAAGTTGGCTGCAACAGCTCAAAGGTGGCACCATGGCAACTTTAAGGGGAGCAGTGCACTTGTAAAGCTGAGTTAAGCAAGTTGCTTAGCCACTCATGGCATGCTTTGATTCCATATACAACAGCTGGATCATATTCGAGCATTATCACAAGATGGTATTTTAATCAAAGTTAATAATACTGTGCCAACACTTACCATTGTATTATATTTGCTACATTCTAGTCAGATGTTATAGAAGGCTTCAAAAGAATTTAAGCCTCTTTAAAACAACTCTCAGTTCATAAACCTAACTTGCTTTAAAGTTTCTATTCCACATTTCCATGCATTAGGCAACATACACTGGCAACAATAACAAAGTACTGTATACAGAACTGCTATCCCATTGTATCTTAAATGCAAATTCCTCCGACAATGCAGAAAACAAGCCATGAACTCTTGTCTAGTAAAATGGGACACACTAATGGAAAAAATTTCCAGTACCACTGCGTAAGACACTACCATTCTTTAAGAAGAATAAACCCCACACATTATTTATTGCAGTGCCCTTCAAGAAAGCCAGTGAACAAACTGAAGTAGTACCAAGTTTTACTAGGACAGCTACAGAAGTTACAGAACATACTTTTTCATGAATGACATTTTCATGAATGTTCTTGCAACTGGTCTTCACTTTTTCCTCAGTTAACAGCTCCAACTTCATCTGAGACAGCTCTAATTCCAGCTTGGTAACTTTGGACAAAAGTTGATTAAGTTCATCATCATCTCTGACAAAAACAAGGAGTTAATAATTAGGAAAGAGTAGTTTGAATCACTCCAAACTCCAAAGGTGTGAAAATGTACTTCTCTAATACAAAGTGTTTTCCTAGGTCACCCTGGTAGACAATGTGAGCTTGCAGTTCCTTGATGTTACTTAAGACATAGTTAAGATTAATATATTCAAAGCAAAGTATTTTTAATTTGTAAAAAAATCCAGCAGCAATGACTTTAGAACATTGCCAAGCTGACAAGTTAATAAGTGAAAACACGTATACTTATTTTTGGGAATTGAAGGTTTCCAACAAACCAGTCAAACTTTATTTACCTGAGTTTGCCACTAGTTAGAGTGGGTTTCAGGTTACCTTGCTTAAATCAGAATAATTTTAGAAGCAGCTGTCAAGCTGAGCATGTCACGTACACCCAATATAGATCAGTGTTCAGTGCATGCAATGAAAAAAAAGCATCAGCCATCATTCTACAGCCGTTTTAGATATAGCTCTAACTTAAATGACAACTCAGCAAATAAGTGTTTCTTTTCTTCTTCCCAGTGGGGAAACGACTTAATGAAGAGCTGCAGTTTTCATCCTATTATTACATAGTACACAAGGGGAAAGTAATATAGCTGGACCAACCAAAAGCAGAGACAAAGTTTAGAACTGATACCAAGTCAATAATAGTATAAAAGTATAAAGCCTATTCAAAGCTGCTACTGTACACTTCAAACAAAGCAGTTTGAGGAAAAATTCTAATGCATTTAGGAAAGAATGAGAAATCACTTATTCTCCTCCTCTATAAAAATAACTTTCTCTAGTGAAAAAAAAAAACCAAAAATGTAGTTGGACTGCTCACACACTGGAAGTGGGCCTGGATGTTTGGCATTGCAGTTGAAGTCTACGATAAGACAGAAGTACTCTTGCTGACAACACAAACTCTTAAGGTCAGTTAACCGACACGAAGAAAAGGATGTTGTATTTTAGAGAACAACATCTAACCATCAGTTAGCATCAGGATTGAAAAAGTAAGATATAACAGAAGTGCTTATACCTCATAGTTTTTACTTTGGCTGTGTCAAGCTCCTTCTGGATGTCCTAAAAAAAAAAAAATTACAAAAGCTAGTTTTAACACATAGAAACACAAGTTACAGAAATAGCATAATAAGTGTTAAATCAAAATGACATGTTTTAGCATCACCTATACAGGACTGAATCCCCACACTTATCTTTGTGCCTCTGTATAGTAAGATTTTATTCCATATAGAATCTGCCCTGCTGGCCAAGTAAGTAATTTTTTTTAATCTTTGGACCAAAACTCCCTCCAGGAAGGGGAAGCAAGAACACAAAAAAGTTCCAAGACTTAAACAACTGCAATAGCCGGAGTAAAGCAAACTGTTGTTGTTGCTTATCCAAAACCCCAACCGCCACCCCTCCGTCTGTTTCACCTATGGGCTACAACTACAGCGAGTTAGCAAAGCTAACTTTCAATACCTTGGATTCAGCAGAGAGTTTTCCAAGAAGGTCTTCCAGTGCCAGGATGCGCAACTCATGTTCTTTATGTAAAGCCGCAGAGTCAGTCTTAAAATAAGAGGAAAGAATAAGATGATGTATTTTCTTTTTGAGTATAAATAGAATAATTGAAATTTTCTACAAAGCACATATTTTTTTTATTCTGTATTTAAGTGATTTATCCTGCAGGTAGCATAAGGAACTATAGAACTATAACAAATATAAAGGCTTGGTTCGGCAATAGTACAGGTTACACATAGGGAAGTTTACCACAAAGCCCCTTCTTTGTCACTAGTCCTTCCTACAGCCTTCTTTCTCTGTATGAAAACAGGATAAATCCAGTTGGTTTTCACTAACGTAAGACTCTACTTCTGACCAGCTATCTGGAATTAACTCTTTGTTAGCAATAACAAAGGAGGAACAAATGACAATTACTACTCCCTGGCACTTACTACCTATCAGTTAGTTCTGTAACTGAAAAAGAATCTTAAAGTTGAATCTGCATTATTAAAACAGAATACACTGATGCACATCAGAAAGCATCAATAACTGACTAATCTTACCTTTTCCTCCAGTTTCATATCTTTAAAATATTGATCCACCACATTTTTTATTAGCTTCAACGTTTCACTTTTGTCAGTCATCTGGTCAACCTGATCTTGAAGATTATGGAGTAGAAGCATCACTTCACTATATTTTTCATCATGGTGATGGCATCTGTCAGACATGAAGGCCATTTGCTTTTCCAGCTCACTTATACGACCAAGATCAAAGATATTTATGGTATCCTAAGGTATAAAGATATTTTTAATATATAAAAATACATTTAATTACATTACCCTTGTGTGTCAAGTAGTTACTGCAACATATTGAAGGCAGGGAAGTTAAGAAGTCTTAAAAGATAAAGTTCTTCTCTTGACTGTTCTCCCTTACCTTTGGAGGTTGCACAGAATCAGCCTGTGGTTTAGGAACACGAAGAGTCTCATCTGTTTTCTGTATTCTATCAATTCTTGTCCAGTTCAGTGAAGGTAATAATGAAATGAAGCCATCAAACCCCCAGAACCATATACCTAGATCAGAAACAAAAAGAAAAAAGGGTGCTCAAGAGCTCTCCCTTAAGACTGCTCACGTCTACAATTATTTTTCTTACTTAAGGACACAAACTATCTTAAGTTAGCAAGGTAGACAGTGCACACTACTCCAGCCTAAATAAAATAATAAACCAGATTTAAGTCAAGCACTCAACATTCATCAGTACCCCTCACACAGTTGCATGGCAGGCAACTTGTGCTCCTATATCAAGATACATCCTTAATCACATAGTACTGCTTCCCTGGGACCTAGATCTCATTTACTGATGAAGTCAGGCCACACTCACTAAAGGCGGATGTAAATACAGCTTTTTATCTCACTGGAAAATATTTTGCCTTACACCCTACTTGGTACATACCACATTGCATAATATCTAATAAAAGTTGGAGGAAACTTAAGACTTCCATGGAAACAATCTAGCATTTCACAAAGATTACACTTGTTTTTGCAACATCTGGTGAGAAGTAGCAGCACCCTTTCTACATAGGGTAACTTCTTCCTTTCTTATTCTCCTTCGTACAGAGGACTGTAAACCTCACTGTAAGTTTCTGGAAGCTTTATCCTCTCCAAAAAGTGGCCATAAGGAAACTGCTTTTCACAAGTGGTCCAGCACTTTGGGTAAATATTTGAAATAAGAGACTCAGTTTTAAGGTAGACAGCTAGTGTGGAATACTGTCAACTAACCAGTCTAAATAGCAGTATTTTAAGTAACCAAAGCATGGTCTAGATCGAAGGAAAGACTTGGGATAAGTTGGTAAAAGAACTTAACTACTTTTATGGAGACAGACAACAGTCAAAGCTATGAGTACACAGCCTACTCTTTATGACTTCATTGCTATTCCTACAAAGGGAGGTAAACAACAAAAAAAAAAGAACTTCAGTGCATTTATTTACTTGCCAATTCTTTCTGCCTAAAGACCTCTATGAAATTAAATCAAGGGTATTCCTTTAATGACAAGGAGGGAGCTCACTCACTCGTCAGTACTTTGAAAGCTTAAATTACTGCCCTGCTCACAAACATACTTGTGCTTTAAGCTTCTTCATCTTCTTCATAACCCCAAAGTCCAACTAAAAATGTTATTTCAGAACAGCTGTAGTAAGCATACACCAGTTTGCAGTATAACAACTAAACAATTCACATACCTAGTAGAAACAGGAGTGGGATAAGGAACAGTATCAGCTCGGAGATATTTGGCAGGCATCTAGAGAAAGAGAGGAAAGTTTACAAGAAACAACACAATTATAATATTTTACTGGTTTATATTTTAACTGGGTAAATAATTTGCTCAATTTTTTTTTTTTCAAAAGGATACACACCTTCTAAGAAGAAACACCTTGAACAAAGACATCAGAGTAACAAGTTGATACCACCCAGCTCTAAGCAACCTGAACATGCCAGAAGCTGCCCTCCCTAAAAGACAAAAAGTGGTAGTGTGAAATGTAATTACTGCAGCACAAGTTCGAAACCAAGCAGAGGAGCATGCAACTGTGCCAAGAATACATCGCACAGCTGAGAAATGCATGGATACAGGCAACACATGCAGCTTATTAACATCTAGATATCACAAGTGTGACAGCATTCTAACATCAGCTACTCAACAAAACCAACAGCCATGCAAAAAAAGATGAAATGCTCATTTGTTATAACGGTGCTATCTTGCTGGAATGTCAGTATTAAGGTTTGTATCCACATAACTGCACAAAGATCTTAGCATGTTTCAAGAAATGCAAAGATTGGAGGCATCAATTTTTGCTAAGAGGAATACCAAGATAGAAAGCAACTATCAAACCCCATTATTCTTGAGACTACATATTCTGTGCTATTCACACACTCATTCCCTCATGAAACAGTCTGGTTAGTCTCCCATCATGCCTGTGAACAGAGATATACCCCTCTCATTAAGCACACTTTGGTCAATAAAGAAAGAAAAGTAGCACATGCATTTGCAGGTACAAAAGCTACGGCAGAAGCATAGCTGAATTAGTGTAGAGCCACACACTGCGCATTTCCTAGTTTGTCAAAAGCAACAGGCCACATGAACATACATGGACTGGGATAGTAACCTGGAGAAAGAATGGCCAGCCAAAGTAGAGACAACACCTTCTGAGATACAAGCCATCCTGTTGCTCCCATGGATTGCAACACGTGAAGCATAAAGTAACCTAGATTATAACAAATTAACTTTGTGGTAACATACATAAATGAGCTTCATGTTCTTGTGCAGTACATGCAGTATAACAGACTTCATCCCCCCACCCATTATATGTTCTGTATAATTTTAAACCATACCTTTCAGTAACCTACAGACTTGATCCTTTACTACTTAGAAGTGAAGCAAGCCACTAATAAATACAAAGCCAAGTAAAATCAAGACAATTTAGAAACAGAATTCTCACGTATAGAGATAAACGAAATAATCAAGAGCACCCATGCAGTTAAAGTATCACTTTGCCAAAGTCAAAGTTTACCTTTTGTAGCATGTTTATCTAACAGTGCCATGCTAAGGATAGCAGAGTAGTGTTAAAAAAACCCAAAACCCACTACTACCATAAAAACAAGTTTTAAGCACATCATCACTTTAAAAGCACCTTACTTGTTTCAAATTATACAGAGTTCATTATGTGTAAAAGAGGGAACAAATAAAAATTTTAAATTCTAGTGAAAGAAAGTGATATCTACGAAATATTGCTAAAGAAGTCAAAATATTCTCTAATAAAAGTTACAAGCAGTAACTTTTCATTAAACTGAATGTTCCCGAGGACCTTCAGTATGTCAGTTTTGAGTCTTCTTTTAAAAGAACAAACTCAACATCAACAAAAAAGCCCTAGTGCACTGTAACAAAACACTGTAAATTAAAGCCCACTGAAGCCAACAATTACTATATCCAAGACTAGGACTGTTTGTTGTACAGAATAAACTATGTAGTATACATTTAGAAAACAATCCTACATTCTTAGATTAGCAGGTATGTCTGGGTTAATCTGAGGGATGATAGATATACCAACCCAATATTTTGCAAAGCATTTAGGTGACTGAAGTTTCTCAAATCATTTTCCTTTGCTGAATAAAGAGCACTCAAAAGATTCTTGATGCCTCTGTCATTCAAGCTAGGGAACACTTATCTCACAGGGAAGATTCTATTCCTATATAAGATTCCTGAGAAAACTGACTATCACTAGAACAAAAATAAAATGTTAAAGTCCCTTTATTCAAATAATCCATATATCAATACCTCATACCTTGCCTTCACTTAAAGGCAGCTTTTCAAAGTATCGAGTGTACAGACTTCCCCAAAGGGCAACAAATAAACAATCTGACTCATTCTAAAGTACAGGGTGTATGCTGTCCCTACACCTTGTTTTTACTAGCACGTAAGCAGTCCGCCAAGCTTGTACTAAAGCCAGTATTAGAGCAAGAAGTCAAACAGGAAAGGTGCCAAGCAAGTAAGTTTTCTAGACACTTCACGCTTTTAATCTACTTTGATAGATGAAGGTAAAAAGAAAAAAAAAAAAGAAAAAAAGAAACACAAAACAATATGTATGATTAACATCATGAAATTGTGATGCAAAATAAAAGCAAAAGAAAAAAAAGTCCAAGTCAACCTGCATAAGAAAAGGTGTGCCAAATGGTCCTTGCTACCCTTTTAGCCCATGAGGATTGCATGTGGTCTGTGGAGTATATTTCAAGATGTTTCTTCCCCTTACAGTCATCACCTGTTGGTTGTGGTAACAGTCGATTAACGGGACAAAGCCAAAATCAAATCAAGATTGTTACAAGATAACTTGAACAAGTCCATTTCACAATATCAGTTATCAAACCAAAAAGCACTAGTGGAATAAAACTTGCTTGGGGAAATACTACAGTACAACAGGCCATCACCATTCTCCCCCCTGCATCTAAGTTGCAAAACAAACGTTTATTGTGTAGCTTCCAGAGAGTCATGGTGCAACTGCTATTATAGCAACAACCTGGTGTACAGCCCAAGGATAAAAGACAACATCAATCGTTATACTTACATATCGATTCCTCATTTACACCAAGATGGCTATCTTCTCTATAAAACTCCTTTACATTCACGCTTCCACAGTAGTCTGAATGAGCTGCAACACATTCAAAAAGCACACGTGCAACCTAACTTTCCAATTCAAAACCTTTCACATATGCTCATTTTAGCCCTCCTATACATGGATTTTCACTAAACTGGCTTGGTTCACTATTGCAGCCAGGTTACTCACAGGAAACCTGAAAAGTGATCAAGGAAGAAGCCTACTCTACAGCCTTTTCTTTCCTTCCCTTCTTTAAATATCAGGTAGCCTGACCATTCAAAAACTTTTCTGCTTCTTTTCAAATTGCAAAGTTATTAAAAAAGCCCTTAAGTAACAACTTATCAAATCCTTAGTCCCATCATTCTGTCCAACAGGCCAACTGTTAGATCTTTATGCTGGTTTTACTAAGACCTTAAGAGAACATTAGCAAGTTATAAGGCACCACAGCAGAGAGAATGGGAGAGAACAAAAAGTCTTATTTGCATATAAAAATCACTCATAAAGCACGTGTTATAGAAGAGAAAACACCAAAGAAGAATCAAACATTTTCAGGGAAAACAAGATGAGCTTTAGAGTAGTGCAGAGTGATGATGACAGTTTTAGTTTCTCAAAACAGATCTAATCAAGCTTTAAGTGCACAGTGGACTTCAGGGTAACAAGAGAGTCTGAGCCTAAAGACATTGCTTTTAAAAATCAACTTGTTTCTTAATTTAAACATTACCTTCTACCCTTTTCTAGTAAAAATCAACATGTGAATCCTTAACTGTAATACAGGGATCTCACATACACGAATCCTGATACTGCCAAAACAGGTGGAAAAGTATGAAAAGCAAAACTGAGATTAAAAAAAGGAAGAAAGACGGGAGCCAGTCAGAAGACTTTAGAAAAAGGACACTGTAGTGCCAAAGATGAAGTTGGTAAGAGAAAACCCACACAAAACCAATACACATACTCTGGCTTTGTGTGGAGACCAAGGAAGAGAACTGAAAAGGTACCTTTAAAATCATAACCCAGCTTCAGCAAAACCATTTGAAATAGTTGCACTAATAGTGATGCAAAAGATGCTGCAGAATGTTTGACCAATCGCAGAATCTTACTCATGTAGGAATAGGTTCCTCCTAAAAAAAAAGTGTGAATACAAATTATTTACCTACATAAAAATGTACTTCTACTCTCTGGTGACCATTAGCTTGTGGAGAGCGAGGATGAAGGAAGGAAAGCCTTTGTTTATGTTTAGCCAGAGTACCAAACTTACACAAGCATGGTTTGAGAAGTCCAGATGCACTAAAAGTTACAGCAAAGCTTTTGTAAGTAGTACACATCCTAGGGAAAATGCCTTCAAGAATTAAGTATGATGTCAACAAAAGTACCTTTTCTTCATGAGAATTAAAAACTCTAAATAGCAATGAATTCCTTGCTTACGGAACTCGGGATTTCTCAATTATATGAGCTGCTGATAACGATTCTGTGGGTCATAGGACCAAAGAGACAAAGTACATTCTTACTTTGTGTTGGAAAGTGTGAACACTTTTCACCTTCTTCCTTGCCTTTATGTTGGAGGAATTTACATTAGTGCTCTGCCTCAAGTGCTGGAGCCACACACACACACACACACCCCTTCAGAGCCACAGGAACAAAGCTGCAGTTGCTCATAGTGCTGCTCTTCCAGAACTGGCCACATTCCAAAAACCTGTCATGACTGTGTGCCCTTTCCCCTGCTCTCCCCAAGTTTAACCCAAACTACTGGACTAAAGTTCAAAGGAACGTACAAAGATTAGTTCCTTGTAAAATTCTCACGGTAATACAAACTCAGAAGCACAGAAAACAGTTTTCACTCAGTGTCAGTTTTAGTTCATTATGCTAAGCCAACAGAATTCCTACCTGTGCTACACACTTACCAAGGAGAAACAGTTGCCTCAGAAGCATTTAAAGTCATGTCTTAAGAGCCCAAATAAACTGATTTCTTACTACTGAAAACATACTTCCTTTGAGCGTAACACACCTACAGAATCCCAGAATTGTTTCCTTTCTAATTCCAGGCCACTGAAAAGAAACTTCTTCATGGTAACTGAAGACTACCAACAACCAAGAAATCCAAGATGCTATGCAAGAGGCAAGCAGACACAGTCAAGACAACCATCCATAGAATGGAGATTGCACTGGAAAGGCAGAACCTTATTTACAGCAGATTCATTTTGTTTTGAGCTTTAGGAATGTAATCACTAGGAAGTCTATTTGGATTAAGTTTTTCCTCTTTGGAATTAATTTTTTCAAGCAGTTGAGGTTTAGCCTCTAAAAACACTCTAATAAGCCCCAAGGTTAAATGAGAAGAAAGGAAAAAAAAAAAAAAAAGCAGAAAGTAGGAAGCTATCTCTCAGAGGCTTCTCAGAGGCTTTCATTACACTGCACTGTAACAGTTCTGCTCAATCTTGAAAGTTCCTCTAAGAAAAAAAAAATCTGAACTGGACCACAAAGAGTTTCTTATTTGAAAAACCTTACCAAAAACCTCAAGCAGACACATGTAAATCTGATACCAGATTGTAAGACTCTTACAATCACTGCTGATTGGAACAACCCATAGCATTCCAAATCAGTCTGGAAGCAACTTAAGATACCATGGCATTTTCATTTTGAAATTGTTTAATTCCTATAGCAGCATTGAAAAAAACCAAATAAATGGTAGTTATATCTCAGAAGCTGACAAGTATATAATGTTTTACTTGATATAGAAAAAGGTAATTCATAAGCTGATCTCCAGAATTTAGTTATTGGTAAACTTAGCCTGGTAAGAAAAGTGATTAAACAACAGGACATGGAAAATGCATCAACTAAATTGTACACCATTCCACTATCCAAACAAAACACAAGACAAGATAACTTACTAGATGCATGTTTCTGGCTCCTATCCCTAGAGTAAATTCTGGAAGATGGCACATGAGAAGGCGAGTACGCTGTGAGAACCTCCTTCCGCTCAGAAAGCATGCTGCAGTCACTGCAAGTGTAGCCATTGATCTGCATCGCAGTCTGCATTTCTGTTGTTCTGTCACCATTTCCCTGCATCAGTGTAGTAGAATGGCCTGGCAAACCAAGAGTAAAACACTCAGCACAGTGACATCAGTATTGCTATCATCAGTTACCATTAAATAGAATGAATGTGGAAGGAAAGTGTATTTACCTTCGGGGTCACCTTCATCATCAAGGCCTTCAAAAGGAGAAAAAAAAAAGCAAAACAACCAATTAAAAATTTAGTCCCAAATATAAGGCAGTATTGTAATCAGCTACAATATCTGGCATTAACGCAAATTAAATATCCTACTGATTTTAAGACTGCAAAGAAAAGCCACTTTATCCTTAGTATTTCACATATTTTGCAGTCTACCACATGACTAGATCCATATATTGAGACATTAACATAACACGGTAACAGTGGAAAGAAGTTCTACCATGGAAGTGGCAGACAAAGTAATATGAATGACAACTACCCCTTTTCTTAGCTCCCATGTGATTTTAAAGCAGCTAATTACAAGCTTATGCTGTTTCTGTTGCTTGGTAACTACTTCAGTACTACTGTATTTTAAGATTCTGTTTTAAGAGACAGGTAATCTGAAGTTTAGAACATTTTCTATTAAGATTGAAACAGTTTCTTTAGAACTCTGTGAAGGTCACAAGCATACTGACTAGTAACAAATAGTCTGAACTGGGAGATAACAGGTTAACTTCTCCTACACAACACTTTATGCAGACAATTCCTTATGTAGGCAACTCCCATATTTTCCTCTTCAGTGAGGAAAGGAGGTTACAGAAAAGCATACTTGCATGTACTTGGAAATACAAACCAGCCAGTCACACACAAGAACCACCTTCTCAGGAAATCCTGAAGTGTCACTAATTTGAAACTTTCAATTTAAGGTTTGGAAGTTTAAACACACTTTGGTCTATAAACAAACAAGAAAATGCTTTTCCTCTGTCTTTTCAAAGACAAGTTGCATGTTTACCATTCTTTAAAAACAGTAGTCTATGCACATTTTGAAGAAAGCAATGTTAACAGATAATTACATCTATACAGTCTATGGCGTTGCATCACAAAATTCTACGTGGTGTTTTCCTGGCATATTAACATAACTGGGCAATGTGTCCTAATGTTCATTATGCCAGTGAATCAAGTTCACACACTGGATTGTGAATTTCCAGTAGACAGCAAGCAGACATCTAGAGCAAGAGAGTAAGTACATGTACACATTTGAGGGCAGGAGAGAAAAATGGATAGGGAAAAGAGGGAAGATGCGGACATGTTTATACACACCAAGCCAGAAGCAGTTTTCACAGTCTGATATGAGCAACAGCAATGATTACCTACCCCAGAAATGATCAACTTCTGTCTGCTCTCGAATCAAAGATTCATCCAATACAGTGGATACCATTGAAGTATCACTAGCATGGCTATTGAAACCGCTTTGACTAAAAACAGAAGAGCTGGGTAGATTTTTCCTTGGTGTGTGTCTTACACTGACAGACTGTTTATTCATACTTTTGCGTTGCTTCACCATCCTAGAAAACAAAGCAAAGACAAATGAGACTTAGCACTACATTTCCCTTCATCTCTCATTTTAAAATTAAAAAACCCCAGGGTATTTTAATGCTGAAGTAACAGCTCAAATTAGGTTTAAAAGAAAATCCTCGCATTCAAGCATCTATACTTTTCCAAAGACTTCATTACAAACCACACACTGAACCTAGTTTTTCCAAGTATGGCAGTAAATACTGAGAACAAAGAATAAAAGAGTAGGTGATGTATGTCTGTACTACCATGTTCAAACAGGAAGTCCTAAGAGCCCAACCAATATATTAACTTATGATGATAAAAAATGCTTACTGAGGAGACTGTTGTCTGAAGGACACATTTCCAGCATAAGAGCTGTCATGATGGCTATCATTTCGTGCATCCTCTGATTTACTTAGTCCTGCAGCAGCTAACCGTAAACTACGCCGTGACATTCTTGGTGAATCAAATACTGGATCTATTTTGTTTTCAGTCTCAAAATCCAAAGCAGATGAAGAATAACTTGAACTGCAGCAAAATAAGAACAGCAAAGTTACTGGACTTTAAAAGGAAATTCCCCTAGTAACAAACATGCCCTTCAAGACAGTCAAAGTTTCCATTAAAAGCAGTTTAGCTGGCATAATGGAGCAATTCCCACAAGATATATCACATAACCCAAATAACTTTGAAGTACAGAGATCTCAAGGTTCTCTTAAGCAATTCATAATACAGGTTTAACAACTGAAAGCGAATTATGATTAGAAATAAACAACCACCATAGAAACCATATTTGACATTGAGCCAGAGCAAGCATTTGTTATACAGCCTCAGACGCGTAGCTCTTTTGGGACCAATTTGAGAGAGGAAGCCATTCACGACAGTTTTTTCACCACGCCTAGCAGCAAATAAAAATCATGATGCACTCAAGTTGCAAAGTAAAGAAACGTTTATAGTCAAAGATTTTTCCTTATTTTGAGAACCAAAGACCTATATGCCACACTACTCTGAATTTCCATCTCCCAACGAGCAAGAACTTCTTCCTTTAGCGTACTTAAAGACTTGCCTACTATCCCTACATTAGTTTAACAACCATTACTTGAAGGAGTGCTTCTGAAAGAGCTCTTAATTTAATGCAAATAATTAGAAATATTTAGCTCTGAAAAACAACAACAAAAAGTTTAGTCTTTCATCCTTTTTTCTGTTTTATCCTATAGGGGCAAGTTTACATGTAGACAAACTTCACATCATTACCTCAGGAACTCTACTCCTACACTTGATTTTCTCAGAATTTCCATGAAAACTTAAAACGGAGACAAAGCAACAACACAAGGCAAACATGAATGGATTAAACAGAGGAGTCGGTAAGAAATAATTTTATTAAAGCAGAAAACTCAAAATCAAAGGAAACATTCAGTCATGGGAGCAAAGCTTCTTGCTATAGAGGATTGTGCAGCAGACCAGGTCCTACATCTGCTCAGCACTGTGACCCAAAGTATCTAAACGCTACACACCCTAGACCTGCTTTCACGCAGTCTGTTCTCTCTTGGGCCACAGGGATATAAAGAGCTATAAAAATAGTCAATTCAACATTCCTTGTTTGGGGGTTGGTTTGTTTGGTTGGTTTTTGCTGGGTTTTTTTGCTGTTTTGTTTTTTAAAGGAGAGCTGAGCAAGGTATTGTTAACAAAAGCAGGTCCTTCTCCCTAAAATCCCAAACAAAAACAAACAAGCAAATTAGAGCTGAATGAGCAGATTCTACTGTGCAACCTGTACTTGAAATAGAAGATTTCCCTTTTAAAAGGGAAAAGCATATAATCAGTTACTTTAAAATATATTTGTGCAAAAACAATGCAAGGGAAACAGTTTTCTTATAGAATCAACGATCCCAGAAAATTTACAAAGTAGTAATACGAAGCGTACTGTATTACTCTGACATACAAATAAGTCAGCACCAGAAAGCCCAGCAGCTACACTTACAAGTAGAGTTTTAATTGTGACAAGGTGGATGCTGTGGAATTTTCTTGATTGATCCACAATACAAAAGTAAAGCATGTTAAGTTGGGTCTGTGTCAGAGCATATAAGCTGCATTTCTTTCAGCTAAAAAACCTAACCCAGACAGCGTACTGAAGGAGAACATCTTGTTGCTCCAATAGTAAATGGGCACTTAGCCCACAGAGGCGGACCAGAGCTTATCCGGAATAGCCCAGGGATGCACAGATTTGACAGCAGGTCTTTAGCTCTACCTGCTTATCTCATTGGTGTGCACCGCTAATGCTTCCACACGCAGTGCAATCCTGTGCAAGGCAGGAATCTAAGCACAACATACATTTACTATACTTTATGCCTATTAATCCTTGCTTACATTTGGGTGGAAGGAGAAGAGGAAATAAGGAAATAAGACAGGAGCCTCCTCATATGAAAAAGGATTTAGTCTACATTTGGTTTGGTACAACAGGATATATAATCTTTACAATTTTTAAAAAATATTAAGTTTAGATAGCTTGCATTCTGACAGAAGGGAGAATACAGGTTGATAACAGCTCCTCCCGTTTTTCATTCTGAAAGGGTCAAAGCCACAACAGTTTACAACTGAGCCCCTCCCTAAACAGTTGTTTCAGAACTCAGTTTTGCTATTTACACTTGCCACTATGCATTTGCCTTTCCTCATCTTCACCCAATGTTCCTTACAGATACTCAATTCACAAGAACACAAAGTACACAGGACAAGCCGACAGCTGTGACCAGCCTCAATTTGTTTCTGTTTATGAACACTTGCTGTTATTATCTCAATGAGCATTTATATGAATTTGGGTTGAATACATAGCTTGGAGTTGGGCTCTACTATCTAAAAAACCAAAAAGTTAAAAATCATGGGATCTTTTCCTCTTTAAACAAAGAGAGCTTCTTCTTGCTTATGCAGAATTAGTTGTCCTTTGTCAGCAGGACAGTATCTGGAAGTCTCCTAACTTGCCATGCGTTAGAAAGCTGCCTTTTTTTCTTCTACAGAAAAGAAGACAAGTGATCAAAAAAACCCTTGCCTTTCCTTTCACAGGGCAGAAGTGAACCTGTACATTAATGGCACTTCTATCGAACATGCATGGCTAACGAAAAACCATCTTAACAATGGGGTGCAATTAGCCTACACACACCTAGATGAATTACACATATAGTGGAGACATTAGTTCCTTCCCCTGACAAACAACTCCCATAGCTGCTGGCAGATCTGCTCCCTGGAACTAGTCTGACATTTCCAGCTTCTTTGCTACTACCTTGATACCTTATTCACATGAGCTTCTACAGAATAACAACGTCCTAGGCTTTAGTGAGTTCAATTTCAAGTTATGAATATATAAGAGGAATGAGAACAAGGTCTGCCAGTTTTAGCACACTTAAAGCTTTATCTGGAGGACCTTAAGCATCATTCCAAATATTCCATGAAATGAAATGGGCAGTAAAGTTCTTGATTATCCAAAACAGTAATAGATAAATGCAGTACACCTAGAGATCTAGAGTTAAACAGATGCTTTCTAGCATAGATGCAGGCATATAATCAGTATACAAATTTGCACATACTTTCTGACCAGGGCATTACTTACATTAACTGACTAAGGATACTCCCATTAGTTGTTTACCTATTGCTTCAATCAATCCCAAAAACATACACAGAAAAACCAAAGGATTTCATTCAACTCTTTTACAGAAAGTTATATCCTGATTTAACAGTCTGACACACACACACAAAAATCTAACCAAGTTATTATCAATTAAATCCATATTCATGAAGAAAGAGAAGCGTTAATGGTACCTGAACTGACAAAAACAACACAACTCAAAAGATGACTAAAATGAAAGATCAGCCTGAAGAGGTGGGTGTAAATTATATGTTGACAAGTGGGTGAGATTCACAAGTTTGACTTGCATTTTGAGGAGGATAAAGGTTATTTAGCTATATCAGTTCAATGTTTTTCTGGTTTGAGCTGGAGGAGTAAAAAGTACAAAGTAAAAGCACACACACAGTAATCCCAGTGAGTATTAACATAAATTCTATTAATAGGTCATATCCAACTCTATTAATAGCATTGTGGCATCTAACTGCACTGTAGTTTCTGCAGTGCTAGATACACAAACCAATTTCTTTAAAGAAACTCAGATTTTTGCAAAGATTGAATTGTCAAAGGCAGAACAAGTCAGATTAGAATAGAACCAAAACAAATACGGGGGGGGGGGGGGGGGAAAAAACAAACGCAAAAAAATATTTTGTTTTTTTCAAAACTGGTTTTACCAAAAGAAAGAAGAAAAATATAAAAATATTTTGGCTTCTGGCTGGAAAAAAAAAAGAAACAACAAGGCAAGGTT
>JANIJG010021864.1:36551-98152 GCA_024611175.1 Megaceryle torquata
AAAATCTTACAATAAGATATAATCAGAAAAATATCGGAAAAAAAAAAAAAAGAACACACCAGAGAAAAGGCAGCGTGGCGAGGAGGGGGGGGGGGGGGGGCGGGGGGGGGCGGGAATAAACATCAGCATGAAAATATTTCTGATTCTTCAAATACTGTTTGACCCAAAGTAGGAAGAGATACATCAATAATATATGGCATTCTGCTGAGATAGAAAAAGCAGACACACAGCAAGTCTTCTCAAAAGACCGTAGTTCACTCTCGACACCCTGAAAGCAGGCAGTGTAGTTTTCCCCCACTATTTTAATGTTTGAGGCTTCACAGAATTTTTCAAGAGTTAATTTTAAAGGAAGTTTTTGCTTATCTTTCCTTTCTATACAAGAAAAAATTACAATGAATTAATGTCAACCTAGTTTAACTATAGTTGCCTTCATTAAGTCAGTTACTAAGCATCAGCTTATCCATCTCTGACCATTTCTGAACACCCTATAGCTAGTACAGTTTAACACAGCAAAATGGGAGGCCTGAAAGTTTCAGGACATGTAACTCTTCCCTTCTACCAAGGCCTCTTCACAAGTCCTCAGTTTTGCAAAACAACAATCTTCATTTATGTAGTAAGTCAAACGCTCCAATTGTCTTCTCCACAAAACCCAAAGTTATAATAAACTATCCTCCAGACTTCAAATAGCATTTATCATTCTGTATCCTCCTTTCCAGGCAGGTTAATCTTTGCTGCTGTGGTATTCTTGTTCGCTTCAGTGAGAAACAAAACTATCATCTAACAAGACAGCGGGCAAGAAAAAAAAAACAGTTTTAACCTCAGATTAGTTTAAGCAAGGCACTGAACTTTGTTAATTACTTTGGAACTACACAAAATAAATAAAATCAATCTTAAGTTAATACTAAGACCTACTTATTCCCTCTTGTCTGTGAGCAAGATTAGTTGCAGTGAAGGAGACTTTACAGTAGATCATACTAGTATCATGTCAGACAAGTGTAACAACTAAGAAAAATAAATCAAATTAGATGATAATTTCACAGCTTAAAGTTTTAAGAAAGATATGCTCAGAGATGTAAAAAGCACCACCTAAACAACCCGAAGAATCAAATTCTAACATCATTGTTCACAGAAGGGAAAGTTATCCTATGTAAGAGTTAATTTATTTCAGCCAACCTCTAAGGTACATTTGCAATGTGGAGCTGTCTAGAGAATGCTCAGTAATAGAATAGTGAATCTGCTGGCTGACACAAGGCATGTACATCATCTTTCATTGTGCAGCATGCCTTTTCTTGAAATTAATAAATCCATTTGTATTTGACCAATATTTTACCAATGCTTTTCTAAAAATCTGTAAGACTTGCAATTTTATTGATGCAACATAAAACAGATTCCATTTTGCAACTTTACTGCCATCAGGCTATAGCTTAAAAAACCAAAACCAATGTGACTGCCAACAATAAGATGACAGTGCTACAGTTTTAGAGTACACAAAAGCAAGAATATTAAGTTAGTGATCTCTTAATTCTACAATTTTGCCAACTTCTGTTTTATTAGCAAGCAGCCAAGCATTCATAAATCTAAATACTGCATTTTAATACACGTTAAATACATAAGAATGACTTACAGGCACAAAAGAAAAGCAATCTTGTATTACATCCTAACAAGCATTTTTTAAAAAAAAAACTTAAGAGTTAGCTAAACTAGTGACTCAGACTCACACATGCTTAAAACAAGAAAAAGATAGACTGATTAAAACAGCAGCCAGTCTGCTCTATTAATATATTTAAAAAAAACCCCAAAATAAATCAAACAGCCATCATAATTATTTTGAATACATAATACAAGGAACTAGCAAACACTAGAGTTATTTTTAGACAACTGAAGTGATTTAAGAAAAACAGTCTAATAATGGCTAGTTTAATAGCAAGAGAAGAAAAAAAGTTCATCAGAATACAGATTTTTTTACATTCATACAAGCAGTTTTGCTAAAAAAAGTAATCAATATACGAGTTCCAGCCAAGTTCCACACTTGCAGCAATAAGCGCGCATCAGTGGTTGAAAGTGAAAATGGTGCCAAGTTGCAAAACACACAGAAGTTACAAGACATACCAGAAAACATCTAAGAATTTTGATGACGTATTTACAGAAATAAAACAGCAATTGTAACTAGGCGGAGACTAGTTATTCATAGCAACTAATAAACACTGAGTCATTATCTTAGTCATTGTGCTTAGTACAACATGTATTCTTTCCTCCATTTGGGACACGGTAGCTATTTTCAAAACAGACTAGATAAAGCATGCTTCTTCAAAGAAGTCAGCTACTTACCATGAAAGCTAAACTCTCCAGAATTCACAACATTCAGAGAACATACAGTTTCTCTACAAGAAGAAAAGAATTCTCTCACCTGAGCGCATATGTATAGCCAGTGTTCTCTGGCAGACATTGGGGAGGAGTGTACGTGTGTAGACGTGAAAAGTCCATGTTGACTGTTTCAAATCATACTGTAAAAGGTGAAAATAAAGTAATGCAGTGACTTAAAATTACGGAAAGTCGATGTAAGAGCCCTTGCATTGTTCAGCCTGTGTTACAAAGTACTGAAAAAAGCTACTGTTAAGCAGAAATATGGAGCTCTCAGTATTTCAGCTGTATTGCTGATAGTGCTAGATGCGCCTCATCATTACTGCATGATACACTATCAGTGTATTCCTGACTCTCTCTTTCTTTAGGATAGTCTATTTTCAGCTAATTTCCGAGTTGCCTGGAACATTACTTTAATATGAGCCAAGCTCTTATCACAACTATACTACAACATTTCCACAGGAACTAAGTTACAATATCATTCCCAAAAGCTAAGCATAAAACTAAAAACCAACCAAACACACAAAATAAACAACCAAACAAAACAAAACACCAGAACAAAACAACACTACATAGCCATATTTTCAGAGATCTATTCACAATGAGTTTTGCTTTGAAAGCCCACCAAGCAAAGCACCGGCTGCTGGGCACTGACAAAGAAAGCACAATAGAGATGAAACTTGAGAAGTGTAGTCAAATCATTTTAGTTTATGCTTTACATGTAGTCAAATAATTTTACTCTACAACCTTTGACTACCATCCACTAAGCAGAGAGGAAGTTTCCTTCATTTCACATGAAATTGTAATATTTGGTATTGGTTAATTTATTCCTGTCATAAAAAAAATATTGAATACACACCCTAGCAGAAGGGCCAACTGCAAAATGACTCACACAGCTAGAATTAGGTACATTTTCCAGAGTGCCATCCACAAAAAAAATTCCTTTACCAAAGGAAAAACACTAGTAAAACTTTCTAGGGGGTCTTTAAAAGGTATTCTAGCTTTAGGAAGAATATAAAAACTGATAATGTATCAGGAAACTTGCAGAGATGCACAGGTGATGACTATTTGACTTTCCAGTTCAAAATATTTGCAAAAATTCTAGAGCCCTTCTCAGAAAAGTTTTGCTTTTCTAGAAAAGATTCTGTGATGTTATGTTACTTATAGTTTTGAAACAGGGATTTAGCTATCCAGGATTTGCATGGTTAGTAAAGCAGAATCCTGGCTATTTTCAGATTATCTA
Source organism: Megaceryle torquata (assembly GCA_024611175.1). Classification (NCBI taxonomy): domain Eukaryota; kingdom Metazoa; phylum Chordata; class Aves; order Coraciiformes; family Cerylidae; genus Megaceryle; species Megaceryle torquata. Next base: position 40,156 of record JANIJG010021864.1, read on the forward strand.
CAGCTCCTGTTTCAGCAGCAGTAAAAGATATTCCACACAACTGTGATGACACACCTGAACTAAGGTAGAAAGCTCCCTAGCTACAATTTAATTCTTATAATCAAAACATCAAGTATCTCATTGTGAAGATAACACTTTGCTATGCTGAAATAAGTTTTCATTTGTATACATATACAGATATATATAGCATATGCTACATATACATAAGGAAGAGACAAAAAGCACAGTTACAGGTCTGGGTTACAGCAGCTCAAAAAGATCTCTCTCCATGTAACATTAAAACGCTCTTAGTCAGTCCACCTGTAGCCTCCAAATCCTGATGTCAATAAGGCAGGAGGATGTTTCCATTACTACTGAAGACAGAGCTTCCTTCTTGTTTTTGAAAATGAAAACCTTACCGGCCTAAATATTGTAGCTTTCTGAATGCAAGAACCTCCCACGTATTTGTGGGGTTAGTGAAAATTAAGGTCTCACTTCTGATGTTTACATGTTTTATTTACTTTTTTATATATAAAGACCACACATCCATTAAGTGATCTTTCTCTATACTTACTTCACTTGTCCCAGAGCCATAATGCTTTCACTGCCTTGTATATACAATGTGTTTTGTTTAGAGGAAACTTAAATCAGTAGTGCGGAAGTTTCGGCAAAGCAGTCTAATTCTCTTGCTAGAATAAGCAGCAAACAGTACTACAATATGTAACAACTGCTGCCATACTTTAAAAACAAGAGCCCATTTTAGAGCACAATAAATGGGGAAAGTAATGATTTCCCAGTAACAGAAGTGGAAATACAGTGAATTTCAAGATGAGGGATATCAAATCACGCTTTTTTAAACAACAGCAACACAGACTTCTCAGACATAATTTTAAATTTCAGTAGGCATATGATTAAAGTTGATTGTTTATATTTGTTCAACCCAATAGAAATATTCTGAAACCACAAGCTTGGGAAACCTCCGTTTACTTTCCACCAGAGCTGATCTTAACTGCTTAGCACACATTGTTTCATCAATAAACCCACTTTTTAACTGGCAACTCAACAGCTGGTGACACCCAGCAGTATTTTCCCACATAGAAAGCCAGGCCATGTAAGAGTTTTCAGTTGCCACCAGCTCCTCCCTCTGTCTCTGCTACCCACATGAGCAGGGCAAAGGCAGATTTTGAAAAAGAACATATTGGCTCAGTTCCTTTCCTGTTCTCTTTTCCCTCCCCACCAGTTCTCTCTCTACTCGATTTCTGAAAAAATAAAATGTTATCATTTACATAAGGTTTCTTATTTTATAAGGTTTGAAATATATCATTAAGTTAGTATTAGATAAAATATGTACTTGACAACAGCACTGCTAACTGAAAAGCCTTGAAGATATTTATGTGGTCTATTAATAGCTGGTTTTCATAGCACCAATATCGCCCTAACAGGTTTGACATCTAAACACCATGTAGTTAGAAAAAAACCTCATAGAAGATTTAGGGACTTGGTTTAATTCACTGTCTGATGCTCTAAAATTAAGTCAGATTGAAAGGGAAAAACTTATACTCAATTTTTCAAAGCAACAAACTAGACATAAGTGTCTTAAACAGAACTTGAAAATAATCTTCATGGATAACTGCCACAATTGTCAAGAACAGACATCTTAAATTTACTATGAAAATTGATTTTTTATGTTTTTTTAAGCTTTTAAAATCTGGATACTAGTTCAACAGCTTAATTTTAGTTATCCATCTCTTCAAAACAAAATTCACAAAACAACCAACCCAATTTATCTTGAAACATTCTACATATTTATTACAGCAGAACTTTAAGCTACAGAACAAACCAGGGGTAGGTGGAGAACGATAACTCCCTCTAATTTGTTCACTTATATTTAACAGCACTCCACCTTTCATATATTAATTCTTCTTGTTTATGAATATTTCTTATACAACTGGAACAGAATAGGACATGCTAATAAAATATTTTTTTAAATTTAAACCCACAAAGCTTGGCAGAGAACCTGACAGGTAGGCAAAGTACTTAGTTCCAGTTTAAATATTTCTGGATGCCAAGCAGATTTCTGGTTTAGGTACCACAGATCTGCCTGGACCCAGATTCACATAGGCTTTTAATATCACCTTTGTCACAAGCATTACTGCCAAACTATAACTAGCCATTTTTATCTTCTTCAGCAGCTGATAAATATCTAAGTACTAAGGCACGTATACTGAAAGAACTACAAACGTAGTTACATTAAAAAAAAACAACACACACACAAACACAGAACACAAACAACACCAAAAAACCTCACAAAACAAATGCACAAAGTTCTAAGGATACATGCCTAATACAACCTAAAGGCAATCACAGAGAGGCACACATTTCAGCTAGAATGCAAGCAGACACTAGATGCCCTGCAACTTAAAAGCTAACTTCCCTGTTCCTGCAGATGAGACAGCTGGATTATTTTGCTTTTGACAGCAACCATCATCTCCAGTATCATCTCTTCATTGCAAGTCAACTGAATCAGTGTTACCAAAAAAAAAAACCAAAAAACCAAAAAAACAAAAACATAGAAGAGCAGGAGAACACGGAGATTCTGACTTGGCCAGAACACAAGGAAGCAGAAAGACTCCTGTTATCAGTGCAGAATTTACCTTTGCGCAAAGCTCCTTGCCTGTCTCCAGAGGATATGGACTATGAAGCACCTGAGTGACATGAGGCTGCATCACTACCTAAGCCTGAAAATCACTTTCAGAATCATCCAGCCTCAACGAAACCCTAGTACCGCTGCAGCAAACTTCCTGGCTTTCATGGAGGGTGATGAGATGCTCCGATAGTGGCCTTTAAGCACGGAAACATCACAAGGCAGGGAGGAGGACAGCAACCAAACCACACTGTATATACGCTACAAGCACTTGACAAGACCAGGATGAATCTCCACTTGTGTTTTTTGGGATACATAGACTTCCATCAACATACTAATTAAGCAATTCCTCATAAATAGCTTTTGTGACTAAGGAAGTGGTAAATTGCCATTTCACCAGTGGGACCCTTGCAGACTAGAAATATTCACTGGGAGGTTTGTTACAAAATAAGAAAATGTCTTATTTTCTATGTTACAAGGGGTAAAAAAAATTTACACATTTAATGTCTTAGAGATGTTGGTAGTACTATTTCAAGCAGAACCTGTTCTATCCTTACCTCTTAAAATAACTAAGTTTAAGTCATTATGGTTTAACATACTAATGCCACAAATGCTAAGCAATTTGGACAAATTAATAATAACAGTGAAACTGGAGTATGCAACCCCATCAGATCCTGAGAGCAAGCCATTTTTTTTTTTCATAATTTTAATTTTTATTTTCTACTAATATGTAGAATTAACAATAAAATTTCACTCTTTGGTAAAAAGGAGTAAATTCCTACATAAATATATTCCATTAAGATTGTTTCCACATACCAATTAACTACTAATTTGAACAGGCTGAAGAGCAAAGAGCTCCAAGATAAATCAACATTTTATTAAAGCACACGTTCTTAAAAATATTAGTATTCCTTAAAAAACAAGCAACATGAAACAAACAAGTCACAAGTAATAGAATTCACATTTCAAACTAGATGTTACCATTGAGGATTATGGCAAAGATCCCCAAATAAGTCAGACCATAACGCTACTAACAAAGAGGTTCTTCCCAAAGCAGCAACACTGCAAGCTGACATTAAGTAGCCCTTCAAATGTTTTTTTTAAAAGAAAGGTTGATAGAAAGCAGCTACGGTGAAACAAATACGTCTGTTCATTGTTTACACACACAGCACCTGAAACACTGCACGGCACCACAACGAGCGCTTTTATAAGCTCGGAACCCCGAGGACATCTCACCATCAGACACGTACAAAGAGCTCGGTGCACAAGCCTCACCAGGCCTCTGCATTTACAGCGATACAGCACTTCGCTCAAGGCCTCCTCCAGCCGGCTCTACCGGCTGCCACAGACCCGGGGAGTTCGGAGCGCTCCGGCAGCGTGTCCAGGTAGCCCTCCGGCCCGGCGGAGCCCCACGGGAGCGCGGCCGGTGCCCAGCGCCGCGGGCTGCTCCGGGCGGCGGGGGTCGAGGGCCGCGCCCGCGATGGCGGCCCGGGCTCAGGGCAAGCTCCCCGGCGGACAGAACATGCTGTTCCATGCCACACCGCGGGATCCCAAAATGGCTTCCCGGCCCCAACAAAGCCCGCGGGATCCGACGGAGCTGACCCAGCCTCCCGGAGCTCCCCTGTCACTCAGGGGCAGAGTTTGAATTGACTGGCCGCCGCCGCCGCAGCCAGCCCCCAGCGCTTAACCCGCTGGGCTCCGTGCGGAGCGGGTCCCGCTCGGCAGCGTGTTCTGCGCGTCACTCCCCCGCGTTCCAGCCGCGATCTCGCTGGCAGGTAACAAAAGGCGTATTTTACTGAATGTCTCGCGTTCCTAAAACGCTGTGCTTGTTCAGTGAAACAACCTCCATATTAACTGCCTAACAAATCCAGCCCGACGCTTACCCTTTGTAACTTCTATACTCGAGTGCCTAACACGTCCACAGTTCTCATCATCACCAAGCCACAAGTCAATCATGTAGCACAGATTTAAGGAGATACATATATAGGAGATATATATATGCACCACATTTACCAATATATCAATGTAAAAAGCCTACTAAGTTGTCCATAAAGCCCTCCATACAGATCACTCACAACGAAAAAGCCTGTAGCTCACTTCCATAATTTATTATCAAAATCATCAAACAGCAACACACTCCCATAAGTGAGAGGGTGAACTAAACATTAACTTGAGAATTCAACTAAAGCATTGGCCTGTAATAGTCAGCTGCACAGCACTAAGACAGAAAATTAAAAAAAAAAAAAAGAAGTGAAGATATCACTTCCTTTTCGTGCAGTGTCAAACTAAAAACCAGATGGTGGGATAAAGGGGACTGCAAGTATTGCAGAAACATGGAACATGGAATGTGCTAGTGAAGTTTTTTTTTTTTTTTTTCTCTCCTATAACATATGATAATCAATACCTTTTTTTAATAAACATAAAATAAGGCAAACAAAATATTTTTTTTTCTTTCCAGCAAACATAAAACTTCTTGAGACTGCCAGAAAAGAGGTGCTGTCTCTGAACAGTTCTGTGTCTCAGACCCTTCTAACACTGTCCTTAGTGAAGGGCAACCGAACTTGACCACCACTCGAGGAAGGCAGCTCTACCATCTCAAAGCGAGCACAACACCGAATATCAAAAATGCAGTAAAAGAATGAACAATCACTCGGTGAGTGATGCTAAACTCTTTTACAGTAAAACCCTGTCTGTTTAACAACACTTTTTCCATAGTGGCAGTTCACTGACACCAGTTGCCCTGAGGTGACAACTGGCGGGACAGTGAAGACAAGTTTGGCACCACCAGACCACAACATTATTTACAGTACGTTACCTTTACACTACAGCTCAGCAACTACAGCCAGCTTAGGCACCACAGCGCACTTATCAATTCTTTCTAAATCAGAGTGGAAAGCTGCAGGTTATAGTTACTTCTGACAAGAAAACCTCGAAGTGCCAGGCCAAGAAGCACCCAAGCAGGCAGACAGCTACGGCAGAGATTCGTCTCTCTCCTTCCAGCTTCACAGTGCAGATCCAAATAAACTTCGGGCCCTAAATAGAGGTCAGAATGTGACCCAACAGCTCCAGTCCCCCCTCCAACGCGGTCCTCAACTCTTGCTGCGTTCTCTGGACTACTTCCCGAGCTGAAAAAGAAGCCGATCTCCCGCTCGCCCAGAGGGAGATGCAGCCCCAGACACAACGTCCGAAGGGCTCCCACGCGGGCAACTGCCTAACGCGGCCCTCACAGCCGGGGCGCGCCTTGCTCCGGACCGGCCCTCACGGCGGGAGGCGGCGATCAAGCCGGCAGCTGCCGCCAGTCAGGGGGTGACGGTTAAACAGGGGCGGGGGGGAGGTTGGCAAACCCGGCAACAGCCGGAACGGGCTGGCGTCTAGCTCATTGCCAACCCCTGTCCGCTCTGAGGAAGGGCGGGGAAAACGCGGCCTGACCCCTGAGGTAAACGGGAGACCCCCCACCCGCACCAGAGCAGCCGCGCGGAGGGAGAGGCTCCCCCTCACCGGAGATGGCGGGCTGAGGGAACACCGCACGCACGCGAAGCGGGAGCTGCCGGTGCCCGGAATGGCGATTACCTGACACCGGTGGAGCGAGAAAAGGCAGAATAGCCGGCGGCAGCGGCTGAGATTGGCCTCGCCCCGCCCGCTTTGCCGAGGCCGCCGGGAGCCCCCGCCCCGCCCCGCCCGCCCGCCCGACGCGTGCCGCCAGCGCCCCCCTCTGCGGCCCTGCCTGCCCGCCGGTAACCGCCCCTCACAGCCCCTCACGCACCGTCCCTCACGCAGCCCTTCACACACTGCCCCTCAGCCTCTACGACGGGCGCATCCCGGGGCTTTCCTCCTTTTCAGCCGGCACCCCGCCATGAGGGCACCGCCCCAGCTCCCCCGGGTTGCCTTTCCCTGACTAGGGCTATTCCCTCTGGCAGTCCCGGACTGCTGGCGGCCGCAGCAAAGCTGCCTCCCGCCTCGGCCTCCCCCTCCGCAAAATGGAGCCTCTGGAGGGAGGAATGCTAAAGAGATGAGCAGAGTTACCTCTAATTTTCACTTCGGCCTCTGTTGCTTGGATCGCCATTGACTTTCTATCCCAGTATCTCTTCATCTTCCCTCGCTGTTTCCTTCCCACTCTGTCTTTTTTTGTTTTTCTTTCCCTTTCACTTGCCATTCTTCTCTAGCTGGTGCCGGCACAGCACCCAGCCACTTGTCGAGATTTAAGCACCTTGGATCCCGCACTACCCTCAAGTGAGATTCACCGATGCCAACACCAGGTTATGGTAACCACTGGACAACCACATGAAAATAAATGTCACAGGCCTGCTTTCAGCAGAGAAGTCATGGCATGAAACAAGCCCCGTTGTTCAAATATTTGAGGAATGTATGCAAACACAATTTTAAATCTACGTCTGAGTCACATTTGTGACCCTTAGTCTCTCCAAGCCTAGTTTTCTTGTGGGCATCACAATGGTTTGTGGTACAGGCCAGGATGGTTCAAATGGCAGCAAAGAGAGGAACGGGGAAAGTGTCACTTCAGAAAGTGACAAAAAATTGTTATTTACTTTTGCGTGTGGAAGAGAAATGACTCTGCTGGGAAAGACTGGGTAATAAATACGTAATTATCAAATAAATAGGCTCTGTGCACTTGTTTGGATACAAAACGGATAAAGCAGCTAATCCTTAAGAAATAGATGCAAAATGCATTCACTTCAGACATTAGCTGATGTTGATGTAGCACTGATTTTAGGCAGTTACTGTTTATTTTAAAAGAGCTTTGCTCTAGCTATGTGAAAGTTTTACGATGCTGCAGCCAAATTTGAGCTGATCCTGAAACACCTGGATGCCAGCAGATCATTTGGTAAGATGTGCAGCCCCTTACCAGCAGCCTCCTCCTGCCATATGGCTGAATGCTCTGCGGGAGGGTAAATCACCTCACTTTTCCGACCACCCCTTCTCTTTCCATACTTACTCCACACCTGCCTTCTTGTTTTTAGAGTAGAAAATGTTTAAGGGGTTAAGATAGACAAGGAAAAATCATGCCTTAGTTTAAATCTCCCTGAAATTCTTCAGTGGTATACGGCCAGGCTGTCTTGGGGATATTTCTCCCCCTGTTCCCCTGGAGCCCAGCCAGAGCAGCCTGCGCTCTGCTCTGGCAGGACAAGGCACATCGTGCTCCCTGGGCATCGCTCCAACTCCCTGGGCTGCTCCGACTCGTCCTGAGCAGTTGTTTTTCCATCAGGACCAGGCCAAGAGGCTGAAGGAGGACAGCTTGGACTCAGCTTTTCCTCCACTCCTCAGCTATGAGGAGCACTAAAGCCTTTGGCTTCTAGGATTTAAAGGAAACTTATCAGATATTCCAGTTTTGTTAAAAGAAGCTGGTACATATAGGGAGTTAATTTTTATCATGTTTTAGAAAAAACTCTTCTGAGGCAAACAAAAATTCTTTCAAAGTTTTTCAGCATCCATAAGTGAGCTCTGAATGTGAAGTGGGCTCAGTTAATTTTACCAGCTAAGCTGAAGTCTGTAGAAAAACTGTCAATAAGAACAAAACTTGATTAAAAATGTTTCTATTTTAACACCATAGAGAGCAGTTAGGAATTTAGGGGGAAAAAGATTTCTTAACTGACAACAGATACAGGGAAACTATAATCAAGGCCAAACCAATCCATGGTCTGTGTTTCTCCAATACTATCTCTTCTTCCCTTCCCTTCCAACCATGATTCCCACATAACTGATTTGCTCCCTTCCTTCCATGATTCCCACATTCCCATTCCTAGTCCACTCCTACACTCACACCTAGCAAACCTGTTCTTCTCTATGTTCTGGTCCTTGCTATCAAAAGGTACAGGTCCCCGCAGCAATTGAAGGTATCCACTGAAAGTGACAGAAACCAGTGCAGCAAGGTGTTTCTGACTGGTAATACTGGGTACTGGGCATGGTATGCTGCTGTGCAGGTTGGAATGGGTGAAATGTGGCACTTCCCAGGGTTATGGAGGGCCAGTGCTCCATGGGTACATACATCACCAGTGAGGGGTGCCTGCAAGTACTGTGCAGGCTGGGCTGGGGGTCTGCTGAGCAGGGGACAGTGCTGTGTGATGAGTCAGTGAGGGGACCAGGTCACCGCTTCAAAGCCTGAAGGTGGGGAAGGTTGGGGAAGCGTCACAGTGACTGATGGGCAGCTCAGCAGCAGCCTGAGAGATGCTGAGGTTTGGTGTGCTGGGGCAACATTTGGCAGGGATGTACTGGGCAAGGGGGAATGCTGTCGATTTGTTCTTTAGTGTGAGGAAGTGTGGTGACCTTTATGCCCAAGGCTGGGGAGATGATCATATATATGTGTTAGCATGAAAACTACCTAAACTATCTGGAAATCTGATTTCTCACTCATTAAAGTTTCTCACCATCTGCATCCCACTCTGTGGTTGAACTCATCAGGGCCCTTTCTCTACACCATCATTGCTGTCAGCCAAAGGCAATGGACACTCCATGCAGAGCAATTAGGTTATCAGTTAAAGGGGGGCTGCAAAGCACTTCAATTCAATTTTGCCACTAGATCCTGCCACCATCCTGACTTACAGGGGATTTCATACATTAACAAGAAAAGCCGATTACATCCAAGGCAGGCTGACAGAGCAGCCGTTCTCCTCATGGCTCTCATCTGCTGCTTCGTCTCAGTTACTGCTGTTCATGAGCTTCCCTGGGGGATTGATCACAGTAAATGGACACAAGCCTGTTAACTGTAATTTTTGTTGATCCTTCAGCTGCCTAATAATAAAGATTTTTTTGCTTTATTTTTCTTTCCCTCTTTTTAAAGCATGGTTAGAGCTTCATGTGAAGGGCTAAGGTACAGAGCAGTCCATTATGTATCCACCAGGACCAGCTCTGATCCACTCTTGTAGCCAACAGCTGCTCACCTTCCCATGCACTGATCCTAACACAGATCCTGCAAACAAAACAGAAACTTGGCTCCTCTCAAATCAGTGGTGGACTTCCATGGGCCGAGATATGACATTCTATCTGGAGCAACACTCTAGTGTCTTTGTGTTTAGACATCCCCCAGGTGAGATAAAGCCTATGTAATAACCCATCAGAACTAAAATCTAATCTATATAAATAGAACTATAGCTATTATAGTACAGTAACTTAGATTTAACAAAGAAAACATTAAATAAGATATACTATAATAACATAAGTAACTATTATGGTTACTGTAATAACATAGTAAAGCTAAACTATCACAGTTTTAGATATATTATACTATCTAAAATGAAACTATATACTATACTATAATAGCTATTTCTATATTTTTTCCTGTTACAACTGGAAAATTATTATACTATAATAGCTAAAGTTCTCTATGTAGAGATTAGATGAGATTTGAGTTCTGGTGGGTTATTACAGTTTATAGTAACTCTCCAGCTACAACTGGAGGTTGGTCCGTGGGGAGCACGCTGCGTACGCAAGCAGACAAGGTGCATTAGCACATCTTTCCCGTGAGCTCAGATGACACAGCGCACTGCCGGACAGCACAGACTGTCTACCATCTGCTGAGAAGCACTGCTGAGGAAATCTGCAGATTGCCTGTAAGGACCCACATGGATGAGACGTGGATGGATCTGGGAACATACTTAACCTCCAGCCTCTCCTAAAAATGCTCTCTGATGTAGACTTTCTCTCAGAGTCTAGGTGCCTTATTTCACAGTGACCTCACAACGCCTAACTAATTGATTCTATTTAAGGCAGTCAACAAATATTTAGAATGTTCTATATTCAGTTAGACAAATGCATGCACTTACCAAAAACTTTTGTTTTGCTAAGAATCCAAGTCCCAGGATCTTCCACAACAGGTCTTCTAGCTTACAAGGAGGAACACAGAAGCACATCTGTTCGTCACAGGAAGGGCAGGGCTAAAGCCTGCTTATCTAAAGAGTCTGAAAGTTTGAGATAAGTGTTTTGCCCCAAAAAAATTGTTCTTGCTTAAAATTACGTAATGAATACGGTCCTAGTAACATTTTGCAATGAACACCAATAAAATCTAGTACATATAATAGCTGAGCTAGCAAAATAGGAAAAAAAAATTCATACATTTCAATTTTGTTCCTACTGATGCAGTAAAAGGTTGAAGCTGATAAAGTTGAATCTCAAAGAAAATAACTACATCAAAGGATGTAGTGGCAGATATCTAGTTTGTCACACATGCGTTAACAAGACAAAGCTGCTGTTTAATGTGTCTCTAGAAAGACTATGAGAATATTCAGTTCAAAAAGCTCTCCTAGCTCTGAGGAAAAAAGCTGGTTTGTTGGACGATGCGGAGATTTTTCTTTGGGAGTCATCTCACAACGGACTGTTCTGAAAGATAACAAAGTGTTCAACATGTGCAGAAAAAAAATTTCCCAGCCTGTTGAACATATCAAGCTTGATGAATACTGCAGCTCTTACTATTTGTGTACCAGCTTTAGAACACATTGAAAAACTTGGACTAGATTTCACTTCACCTGGGAAGGTTCTCTTCTCTAATCCCACATTTGAAGTTGGGTTTTCAAATATCTCTTCTTTAGATCAGAAGAGTAATTAAAAGCGCCTGCCCAACATTTTCACTATAGCTATCATGAGGCTGCAGTCAGTGGTAAAGTCAAAGAATCTAAATTTTGCCAACATATGAAGGTAAAGAAATTATGCCTGTAGCAATGCCTCTAAGTAGGATTTATTTGGTGGACTTTCAAGGGAACTTCACAGTAAAAACTGTATTCTTGTTGCTGATGTCAGACTTAAGGTTGCACTGGAAGAACCAGCTGCTTTGAAACACTATTTATTTTGAGAACAGTGTGTTGAATGAAAAGTCCAAGGGCTCTTATAGAATAGTTATGTAGTCTATTTCCAGTCTAATTAAATTTACTTTTTAATTATTGATTAGACTAAGGAAATGATTTCATGGAATCACAGAATAGCTGAGGCTGGAAGAGGTTCCTGGAGATGTGATAGTCTAGATCCCTGCCCAAGCAGAGTCAGGTGGAACAGGTTTCTCAAGACTGATTGAGTATCTCCAGGGCAGGAGACCCCAACTCCATTTAATGTTTTATAGGGGTTTTTTATTTCACTCGCATTGCACCTTCTAAGAATTTCAAGTGTCCCTCCAGTATGGTGAGTTAAAATAGTTAACAGTTTTTAGTCAGGTAAATGCTGCTCAGTAGAGGAATGGTTATATTCTGTCTTTTCATGAAAAGAAAAGTAAACTTTATAGGTGTGATCTAAAATGACTATCCTATTCTACAGGAATGAAAATTAGCTTTTAGATCCCCAAGAAACTGCTCAATTATTCTGTATCATTAGTATTATTGTCTCGTTTTGGTAGAATTTTCAAATCAACCTAGTATTTTGCGGAGAAGCAGCCCTCTGTTTGCATGACTTTGCTTTTAAGCTAAGAATAAGAGTTGTCTGGTGTCTCTAATCTGGCAAATGTTTCTGCGAGAATGCAAGTAGATGTGGTTGCAAACAGTTCATGGTTTGGTGAACAATTGTCTCACAAGTCTGAAAAGGTAAAGTTAGCTCAGAAGGATAAACAAACATGAGAACTTCCTCCAGTGTAAGGAGTATTACCAAACCCCACTGAGCATGTTCTTTAGACGTGATACAAAGCTGAGGCACTTGGGAATTAGAAGCCAAAATGCACTTTTTGTCTGTAATACAAATATTTTTTTAAAAAAGAAAATTGTCATTTTCCATGACTTGTGTGTGCAATAAATTGCACACTATACCACAATGCTGTGCACAAGAATCTCGTTCGCTTTATTGCATAGCTGAGAATATGACACTAAAACTTATACACTACTGAAGTCTTTAAGAAAAAGAAATCAAGCTTTAACCTAATGTTGCAAAATTTAATTTCACAGTACTATGCAACAAATGTTCCTTGCTTTTCAAGGCACAATGGCATAAACATGGAAACTGCAGGTGCATTATATTTAATACAAAAATATAAATAATATTAATCTAAACAACAAAACAGCACATTTCCTCCTATGTATTATAAACCTTAATTTAAAAAATGTTAGCTTTATTCTCAGTCATGAAAATACAATGATAATAAAAAATATTCTTTTAGTGACACCTACTCAGGATATGTCCTTATTATACCACATATACTCAAAACGTTATGAAAATTTTGCAGCACTATGCAAGAGAAGTTTTGCTGGTTTTATACCTACCCGATAAAACTGATCCTTACAGACATGACTCTGCAAAGTGAATATTATCCAGCATTTGAAATGCTCCTTGAAAGACTGAGTCCTCGCTGAATTACATTAGTAAGTTCGTAATTAGATTATTATTTTGTTAAATAAATTATCTTTCTCAATTATTGTGTCAAATTCCTGATAGGTATTTCACCTTTAAACCTTGTATCTGAAAAACTTTCAATGCAAAGTGAATGAAGACATTGTTTTATTGCTAGCAAATACAAAGAACTGTTCAAATGGCAAAGAACACAGAATTGTAACAATTTCACTTTTAAATGAGCTAATAGTCAACTTACAAAGAAAAAACAGTCTATTTATTCCTTAGCCTTTCTTAAGCAGCTGAAAAAATGAAGGTAATCCCGATAATACCGATTTCACATCCAGTTCACTGAAAAGAATTTCAGCATTGATTCACACAGCTGATTCTCTGGCTGACTGAATGTGATGTAGCAGTTGATTACAATAGACTGGCGTTCGATGCTTATTTACAACCCCTTCAATTTCTCTCACAAGCAGTTCTGGATATAAAATGCTTCCTTCTTTTAAAACTTCTGTAAAACAAAAATACGTTTTATACATAATTAACCACTCCGTGTTTCTCTATCCAAGTGCCCTGAAAGTAGCCGAAACATAACCTGGAAGTTATTCTTCTACAAACTGTGCGGCTGTGACAACCTGATTCCTCCCTCATTTGCTGAGGTATTTTGACATCTACATGCCTGAGCACAGACTGGTACACTAATGTATTCCAAAGAATCCATCACGCAAGTTAAAATAAAGTCACATCCTGCAACAGTCAGTGTCTATGCTCCATATCCTGTTTACCATCTATAAAGTCTCCTGATGGACCAATAATCCCCCTCTGATGAGTGCTTGATAAAAACATTCCATTCTACATATAGGTAAAAAGTCTGAGGTCACTCTCAGTGAAACCCCAAGGAAAGCTTCCAGCCATCTGGATTAGCCTCTAGTAATATGTGCTACTTTCATGTAACACTTTAAAACATTAATTAAAAAGCGTTGTTAAAAATACACAATTGAAATTCTTACCTAGGACTGCATCTTGAGTATTTTGATCTGGGTCATCGAGATGTATCAACAGTTCTTGGTACAGAAACTCAATGTGATTTTCCATTGCAGATTTCACATCACTGTCCTTTATGCATTTAAACCAGGTAGTTAAGGTGTGAGCTGCTGCCAGTCGTACATCACATGAAGCATCATCCAGACGCTTTAAAACTTCTGGAAAGGAACATATATGTAACAAAACAGCACTGTGAACAGCGAAGTTATCTTCTGCGCTTGAAAAAATAAATTTATTTGGTCATCACTGAAATTATGGTTGTGTTTATGACGTATTTCTGTCTTTTGAACATTGCAAACAGATGTAGCACATTGTTCCTAAAAGCACACAGTGGGTTGTTACTGGATAGTTACATTGTCAAAAACATTAAAAGAAATGTACATAATTATTTAGATTATATGAATGTTCTCTAGCACTCTTTCTAACAAGGTACTATGAATGTCTATTAATGCATTACAGAATTACAGAGTTTAGGTATTTCTGTGCTCTATAAAGTACACTATTTCTATCAAAAATGACTGTTTCAGTGAATGACTGCATTGCGGGCTGTCTGAATATGCAAGATGCAAAGATATACTTTGACAATTGTCTGGTCGCGTATTTCTCCCAAATAAAAATGTTTGTTGTTAAATTTCTATTGTGCCGTGTAAGAAAAAGTATCAGTCATTGAGATGCTGAGTTTGGGAAAGTCTGATTTATTCGTAGATATCTCTGAGAACATAAATCCTATTACACAGTATAGAATGTACTTCTTCTGATTCATTGTTTAGCATTTAAACATCATCCTAATAAGCACTGCAGATAATAGCTCTATTTGATATTACAGCACTCTAGATCTCTAGATTAGGGTTTTCTTTTTCTTTTTCTTTTTTTTTTTTTTTTTTTTTTTTTTTTTGTTTGTTGTTTGTTTTGTTTTTTTTTTGTTTTTTTTTTTTGGGGGGGGGGGGTGTTGTTTTTTTTTTTTTTTTTAATTAAAAACCCAACCCACCACCTATTCAGGTCTATTTATGGTATAGTCAAATGGTTTGCTCTTGGCACTCTGAAACACAGCAAGGAGAACAATGTGACTTCCATTTATATAATGCATAACTGTTCTGCTTTCACTATAGTTAGATCATTATTTCACATCATCTAAACTAGGAAGCAATGCAGAAGAAATACTGGCAAGCCTTGCCAAGACCATAATATTGAGTGAAGTTCCATCTAGTGGTCTATCGCTTAATAACATTGGGGATACTGCTCAGTTCTGCTCAACTGGGAGCGAGGGCATTTCCAAAGGACATTAACATGTCTGCAACACAACGCCTCAAAGAAACGAAATACTGCTGTTAAAAAGCTACTACAGAAAAGCTCTGGAAGAAGCAAGTGCTGCTGGAGTAACACTCAGGAATATCTACTGAGTGTTTAACACCTTGATTTTCTAAAACGTGTATGTGTACTTTATATACCTCAAGCTGTCTCAGCAGTTTAACACCATGTTTTAATCTCTGCAGGACTGAGACGTGAAATTGCCTCTCACACAAAAATACAGCCAGTGGTATGACTTTGTGCAGCACTTTACTTTTTTCAATTACTCTAGGGAAGAACTAACCAAATAGTTAAAATACCAGATAGAGAACACAGAAATAGCATTACAATAGGTGTATGGGACTGAAATAAGAATTGCCGAGAAACTGAGTCTACATAAAGTCCCCCCCTCTTTGCACCTCAAACTGTTTAAAGGCTTTTTGCTCTTTACATGGGACTAAAGCCAGACTCCAGAGTGACAAACAGAAGCTTTTGTCATTCCCTAGTCTGTAGTAGTGCTTTCATTGCTACCAGCTGCAGTGGATCTGCAGGTGAGGTGGACAACCTGCACAGTGAATCCTAAAGCTGTACAGTGACTCTGCCTACTGCTCCAGCACAATGCTTTTCAACTTTAAAAGCTATACTAATTACGATACCTCAGGTAAAAAAGCAACTGTAATTCTTTAACACAGAGATACGGATTTTAAAAAACCCAACAAACAAACTAAACTTTTACAGTTACCTGTGTAAGCGGTTTTAAATTTATCTTCATCAAACTGGCTCCCACAGACTTTTAAAAAAACACCAACAATACGACAAGCCATCAGTCGAGCAATTTTAGAGTCTTCATCCATGGCTGCAATAATCTGGGGCATTAGCCCATCTTTGACTTGGAACATCTGCAATTAACAGGAAAAGTACAGAACACAGCAGCTTTTCAGTCACTCTAAAACTATATGCTTATTAGTTACATCAGTTACCATTAGGTCTGACCAATACTGGCTTGCTTAATTCAAAAAGTTAGCTTTTAAAAGTGAAAATCTTGGAAGCTACACAGCTCTGGTTTTGCCTCTAAGCAAGGTTGAGAAATGAAAATCCACTAGCTGGTCATCCAGCTCATGAATGCTCAGTATATAGGCAGATGAGTTTTATGTAACTTGCAAAAACTTTACACTTAGTTGCCTTTTTATTTTAAAAAAAATGTTGGCAAGACTGTAAATACTTTGGAGGTGAGGATTATGTGTAAGTACCAGTAGATGGTGCTCTTATTCTAAAAGGAAGCTTTTAAGTAAAGATTGTTGTAATACAGTGTTTTAGTGAGTTTCATAATTTGACTCGAATATGTACATTTTGTATACATTAATACAAAAAAAAAAAGGCATTAAGACACTGATGCAGAATGTTTAACTTGAACAGTAGTCTCTGATATAAATGTTTTAATATATATGAAGTCAGCCAGTTACATGTGTTTCGGCACTTAGTTCAATTAAGGTCTGATATAAAACCAGTAAAGACTATGAACATTTAATAACATTTTAATTTTCTTTTTTAATGCCCTTATATTTAACATATTTCAAGTGCATCATTTTGAAATGTTATTTTTATTTATCTAAGAAGCTTCAAAAAACCCCTCAGATTCATTTAATCCTTAATCACCATGGTGGGTAACGTTTCTTTGAATACTCCTTGTTAGCTCTCTACTTCAGCTTCTACAGACACTCTTTGAGTTCCATCTCAAGTCCTCCTGCCCTTTCCAGGAATCTTTTAGATTTTTTTTTAGATTCCCCCCACAAATGGACCTGTGGGCTCCAAGGCAACCAGACAACTTGTCTTTGCCACATTATACAGCAGAATGTCCAGACTAGCTCCAGGGCTGCTACATAGCACGTGGCTAGGGGGCCAATAATGTCAAATACCCAAGTTGTGCTAACAGTGCTTAGTATTTTGTGCTACAGAACTGACCTCATGCTAGAGCAAAGATCTTCAAAACTGGACAATGGTGAGCTCTACAGGTCTCAGGTCTCTTATGGGGATATCATCATCCCTCCACTACTGATCATTTCAATTATTAATACTCAATTACAATTAATGAATTTTCTTATGAAAACTATAAGTCCATCTGAAAATATTACTTACCGTAAGGATTTATTCTTTTTACCCTTTGCATTTATTTTGTCTTCCTGCCTAAGATTTCAAAGTATGCTTGATGAGAAAGAGAGAATTTACCTCTTCTGGTGAAAGCATTTCACAGTGAATAAGAGCCCAAAGGCATGATACAGCTGTAGTGCGGATGGCAGCTGCTGTTCTTCCAGCATGCCACTGCAGATTAGGAGCCAGTATGTCTTTTATCACAGTCTCAAGGTAGCTAGGGAACAGCCTGAAGCCAGAAATAAGAAAGCAAAATAAAGGTTCACGAGAAAGTGATAAAGAGACTGACAGGATGTAAAAGGGAATTTTCTGTCATAAAAACATAGGCAGAAAAGGGGAAAATAAAAAGATGCTGTAAAAAAGAAATAAAATCTTCTAAACCAATGTGATTATAACGTATGGGATAAGCCTTTCACAACTTAAATTTTTCTAGAGAATAGTTAATCATGAAAAGGGGAGGCTAGACTTTCTCCCACTTCAGACAATGCCCATGACTCACTGTGTTATCTTGGTAAACTCCTTACCTTCCGTCTATCTCATTTTCTCCATCTGCAAAGTGGAGATGACACCCCATATGAATACTGTGAGGATTCATTAATATTTGTAAGGCCCTTTAAGACTGCCCAGTGAAAAGTATTTATAATGTGGTAAGTATGAATGCTACTGATGAGACCTGAACTACTGATACTGCAGGGAGTCTACATAGAATGCTTCAGCTTTCCCTTGGCTCAGAAAACTCATCTCCCTCAAGGATGAAAGGTCTGCAGGATTCTGATGGTACCAGTCAAGTACTAGTCTGTTTTCATTATGAACACACAAATCTGTGATAATTTTGCAGATGTTTCCTCTTTCTCAATTGAATGGGACATTATAGTGCTAAAAGTGGCTGAGTCAGCCATTGCAATAGGCAGTATTCCCTCACACCAAATTAACTGCAGTTCAAACAATTTTAAATTAAAATAAAAAGATACAGATCTTACACCCAAGTTAAAAAGGACCTTGCTGCATCAAAGAGACATGTGTGTCTGGCTGTGACTAGATAACTAAGGCTCAGGTTATTCGCTGTGCCTCCCTCTCTGCCTTAAAAAGCAGCTGGCAGCATGTAAACCAGATTGAGAAATAACGGGCCAAATCTACTTGGACTTGTCCCCCACTCTATTCAAGCTTCCCACAGACCTGGACTCTGACCACCTGAGTGCAAAACAGCACATAGCCACCCTGGTGCTTGGCAGAAAGGGAACGAGCTGTTGTTGACTTCTCTAAGAGTCCTATGTTTCCAGGATGAATAACTGGCTCCTACAGGGATGTGCCAAGCCACGGGAGGAACAGAATCAGTAGATGTTAACAACAATCATCACTAAGGACTTCTAAAAAACATCCCCACAACAGCAAAACAAAATCATCCAGCAATAAGAAAAAATCCATAATAATACTGTATCAATGTAATAAGAAATGTAATTTTATCTACCTTCTTTCCTGTAACTACCCTTTATCCACTGCAGTTACTGTGTCATCCAGGTGTGATCTGAATATGCTCAGCTCGCCTGACAGGCCTCAATTATCTGTCGTACACACACAAAACTGAAAATCTCAACATGATGAAAGAGATACATCTGGCTGCTGCTGAGCCCCTTGGCTAAGGGAGCATTCTGTGCCTGAGAAAGTCAGAGATTCCACTCCTGCTTCCCGTCCAGCAGATGGCACTTATGGTTCAGTAATAACAAAAAATCTGATGTCCCATTAGACACGGTTAAATTTGTCAGAAACATTTAGATTTATTATTTTTAACATATTTTTGAGAATTAATACATTTCTATTAAAAAAGCTGCCAGGAAAAAAACCCCACAAACTAATAATCACCATCATTTCAAATTTTCTTTTAGCTCCAAATCTAAAAAAGGCTTTGTACTATCTGTGCTGCTGTGCTAATCAGTAGCTGCTTTTAGTTTAAATAAATCCTTCTGTTAAACTGCAAAGCAAAATCAATCTGTCAAAACCTAAAGGTAAATTCCATCAGCATTATGTTAACATTATGTTATGCTATTTATGAGAATATTTGTTCCAGTGCCTTGAAATAGAATCCGTAAAGCAATATCTGGCAATTATCTGACTCAATCATGTCAGACTCAAACAAAATTAGGTGACCACAAAACTGTGTTTAGAATAATAACTGAAAGCCTTCCTTTCTAAACTGTTAGAATGTTTTTAAGGAGCTAAATAAATTACTGCCAGCAGTGAATGTGATTGTGTAAGCAGAACTTATTACTACTTCACTACACTATCTCTCGTTACCATTAAGTTGTATTTTTTGCTGTTGCCGATGCAATTAAATTCTCCCTCTTTCCATTTTCAGATATCACTGTTGTAAAACTCTGTAACTGAGTTCTAAAAGTGAGTAATTTCCATGAGAGAACATACTCTGTCTTTGCTATTTGTATTTAGAGTTGAGACTTTATTCTTAACTGGATATGAAATAACCAAAACTGTTATTTGTGCATACAATACCTAGCACTTATACAGATACAAAAAGCAGAACTTGAGTTTATATTAAAATTGCTACCCTCATTTTATAGACTTACATACTTTTATTCCATGTTGATTACTTTTTATACATTTTTGTCCTGTATTCGCTCCTTTTCTGCTTTTATGGCTCTGTTGCACTTGGCTTTATATGTTTATGGATTGCTGTGTTTTGTGGTTTTTGTGTGTATGTTTTTGGTTTTTTCCAAGCTTAACAACCTAAATCCAGGCAATGCACAACAAAAAGCAGATTTGCTTTTATAAATCAAAACTTCCAGAAGTGTTTTGCAAACAACTCTTCTTCAAACACAAAAACTTTTCATGTTACGTCCTACATTAAAGCATTTGCTGACAATGGTAAGTAGGATCAAGACTTCAAAGAGTCATTTACCTCCTTCTACTTTCTAGTTTCCAAAGATAAACCTACTGGTAAAATTCATTGCAATGTTCTTGTTTTCAGGACAGAGAGCCTCATTATGAGTTACATCAGGCCATCCTTAGCCAGGAATTGTTCTTCACACAAACAGGTCTATTAACCTCACAGTGTCTAATCCTGACAAAAGACCATTCACTCAGTGTCCTGAGCAAAACAACTTCTATCCTTGCTCTCTGTGGAGAGCTGGTGTGATGTGCAGCTATAGTCACCGAGAGTCTGACTTTGAAACATATTCTCCTGGGGTTTTTTTGAGGTTGATCACTTCCCTTTCTTGGCAATCCTAATGAAGCTAGTACCTTGGTTTGGTTTTCTTTTTCCCTTCTTAGTCTGAATTATTTATACAAATGACTGGGCTGCAGATGAAAGATTTTGTTATTGTCCTGGTTTGAGCTAGAACAGAACTAATTCTTTTCAGTGATTTTTCACTTTACAGCTCAGTTTCTTTTAAGTGACTGCACTTTCTGAGGTCTGACTACTGCCAAAACAAAAGTTTACTCTTTGATGATGTTCTCCATATGGTCCTGTGCTCATTATTAATCTCTACCAGCAGTACCTACATGACCTAAGTTAATATACTTACCTGAGCACTTCAGAGACTTCCAGATAGAGATGTGCTACCAGTCCTACTGTACAGGTGGGAAACAAAGAATGAATAAAGCTATGTGTTAATGGAGAAGTCCTTCCTGCTTCCTAGCCAGCCTAGTCAGGAGCACTGCAGGTCAGGACTCTGCAGCACGCCATGTAATAGACCTGTCATACGGCTCAGGTGTAGCCTAAATGATTTTTTGTAGAACACAGTGAGAGGCAGAACAGAGACTTTAACTTGCATCTTCATATTCTATTCTGCTGTAATCTGCAATGCTCTGAGGAGGAAGAGCAAGAGACTGAAGATGTAGAAAGAAGAAATGCCAGTGAGACTAACTTCTTGACCAGGTCTCAATTTGATGAAATACTTTGAAAGAAAGAACATATTTTTTTGTTGCAAAAACAAACGTAGAGAATAATAAATGTGGTTGTATGGCAGATGAACAAGAACTAATAATATATTCTGCATTAAATAAAGGACAGGAAAATTAGGCCATAAAAGAAAATAGTTATACTCTATATATACTTAATATAAAATATGAAGCATATATATAAAGTAAATAATATATACTATATATAATATCATGTAAGTTATACTCTCTTATACTAGATGCAGCAAGCACTGGGAAAAACAGAGCAGATGTGGTTTATGTATTCAAGACAACTTTGCTGAAGTGTTTGCACAAGTAGTAAGGCTAAACAAATAATGACAAAAGAGCCCCACTGTTGGCATTGTTATATATGGAGGGATAAGTACTGTAAATTATAGTTAGATTGTACTTGCAATGCATAAATAGTGCCAAGCAACAGAAGACTTCCATCTTCAGTCACTGAGAGCAATAAATCCTTATCAAACATTTAGTTTAATGCTTTTTTAACACCATCTTTTATTATGGGCATTTTAAAATAAATATTTTTTGAGGTGTTTTATGTTTAAGGATTTAGGAGTTGGTTGGGAGAAAACAAACAAAAAACCCAACCCAACCAACCAAAAAAAACCCCAAATAAACAAACAAACCTAAAACAAAGAAACAACAACAAAAAAAACCCAAAAAACCCAGTAAAAAAAGCAACTAACCCTCCATTTCTTTCCTAAGAATCCCAATTTTAGCTTTCAATTACAGATTTTTTTCAACTACTGTTCTTTATTTCTTGAAAATTATCCAGATCTGGATGACGTCCACTGTAATTCTCCACAGTGGCAGAGGTAGGAAGACTGAAGTGGGGGAAGTCCAGATTTCAATTCATTTACATATTTTTAAAAGTATTGCACTCTGCCCTTCTAAGCATTGTTAAAAAACACAGCAAGAAAAATACACTGTAGAGATGGTGGGGAAGTCTTTCTTCTTCCAGACATGCTACCATGGACACGATTATAGAGGTTAAATAACTATCATGGTCATGACTTTTTAATGCCACTGTAGTGTTCAAACAGCTGTGTGAAATTAGAACTCTACTTACCCCTGAGAATTGACAGTTTCGCTCGCTTTCTGGAGCAACTGTGATAAAACAGTGAAGAGTTTTAACCGCATCTGGGGATCTTTGTTTGGCTGAAGACACGTCTTAAGAATGAGAATAAGCTTACTTAGAGCTTCACCTATGACAGGTCCTAGAAAATAAACACGTAAGACTTATTTCAGAGTATTAATAGAATTCACTATTTACATGTTTAATATGTGAGTGCATTAAAATTTGTAATATGCCTGGCATTAAAACAGTACTTAAATTTCCATTCTTGCATAGCAGCTGTTGATGTATCCATGTCACATTGTATTAGGTGGTGTACAAACACCCGAGCTAACTCTCCACAGGCTCAGGTACTCACAGCCTTAGCCATGACACCATGGTGCTCCTTGAAGATCACTTTACCCCACATCCCATTTAGCCATCTTGGTCTTACTGTACTACGCTGCATTATGTAGTATGGACATATCAATGACATCCACTAGTTGCAGGGACCAGCAGGACAAGATTACATTTTAGGTGGACTAATGCATTAGGAGGAGGTTTAACACTGTTCACTATGTAGCTCTGAAAGCTTTAGGCTATGCACAAAGTTGTGGTTTTATTGAACTTAATGAAAAAATATACCGAATATGGTATGACCACGACACCACTCCCAACAGCAGCCTGCAAGGAAAGATGTTCATGACTCCCAGAGGCACAGGAAAGGGCATGTTTGAATGGGTCAGCCTCAAAAACTTGGATAATAGAATTATTGCAGTAGTATTCTTTCTCTGTGCTTGAATAATGCTTATTTGCATTTTACAAGACAATCTAAGAATTTTAGAAGCTATTTGAAATGGAAATATTTTACAAATTCATTCTCTAGTTTGTTAACATTTTCACATCTTATGATGAATTCTGTTTTCACCACTAAACAAACCAACCTCCCAAGCTGTTATCCCAACATTTGAAGGAAGCATCTTCCCCAAACATAAGGAAGTTTGTGCCTTTCTCCTTGATAACAATTAACATCTGCATGGTTTTCAAGAGGAAGAATACATAGAGACTAGACACATGTTTTATTCTGCAAGCTTCTTGCTGTAGAATGATCTTGATGTTTGCAACAAACTAATTTCCTCAGCTTTGCATCCTTGTGATGCACATTCCATTCAACTCCAGTCACTCAGAAAATCTTCCCAGAAGGAGACACGACACTGTCATTTCTGATGACAAGAATATTCCTCACACACGGGATGGATGGACTGAAGTATTCGAGACTCCAGAACAAGTTCAATAGCATTTAACGTTTGGAAATTGAATGTTTAAAACAACAGTAAAAAAAAAACCCCATCAAATCTTTACTGTCTAGACTGAAGCAACACAGTGTGTTGAACTATAGTTTGTTATATTTCTGTGCCAACAAATTTGTCTTTATTTTCACAGCATTTATTCAAAATACATTGTTTTATGTGAGTTCTGAGACATCTAAAAGATACTACTATTATATCAAACTGATAGCAGCGAATTCAACAGATGGAAAATAAACAAAATAAACTACATTGCTAATTTCAGTTTAAGCATAGATTCCTGAAGAACAGTAAAAAGTGAGAAATTTGAAATGAGTGAACCTGATTAGATTTATTAAAGACAACAGTATGTGTGGGAATGAAAAGAAAGGGGGAAAAAAATAGCTCTAGGAGCTGCTGTGTCAGACAGAAAACACAGACAATAGCATCAATAGCATATTACCAGTGTTGGGTGCAAGCCAAAATGTTTGCCCAGACATCTGATGATTTATTTGGCATTAAGGAAAACAGAGACAACTGTCTAGAAGTTCCTCAGTCACGGAAATGGGAGCGTAAATATACAGAAAAGTTGGCCTTGCACTGAAAAAACTTTTTGTTCTTTCCACGGATTAAAAAGTACTTGTGCTGGTTGCTGCACACATGAGTTTGTTGAAGCTTTTTTTGAGATTCAAGGATTAAATGAAGACTATACAGTCCCTCAAAACATACCTGTCCACATGTAACCAGTTGCAGTAGCACTAATACTTCACCTGTAGCTGAAGTAGCTGTTTACATCCCCTTTTTAACAGGAAGTAAAACCCAAATAAACAGGACTTTCCATAAGCCTTAAATAGCCTTAAAATGGGTATCCAGGTGAAAAGACCAGTCCATCACTGCATCCCTCGCCTGTAGATGCAGTCTGGAGAGCTGTGTCAGAGGAATGTTCCTTGGGCAGATCTGAAGCTAGGTGAAACATATGCCAAAGTGTTTCACTAATCTATACACAGCAATGTGTAGAACATAAGCGAGGAAACATCTCAAGAGAACTATAGTATCTTTATAAGACTGGAAAAAGTAGATAAATTTTTAGACACGTAAGCTACCTCAGTTTGCCTCCCCATAATCCTTAACTATTTTGTTTACCTAAAAACATACTTTTACCTAAGTACTTCTGGTATGCTCCTGGAATCAAAAGTCTTTTGGAATTTGAGCTGCTTCAACATTTTCAGCTTTGCTTTCCATCATATTGATTCAAAGTTTCTGAATATTACACTATTCATTATAAAACACAATGTGTCTGCAGGCTATTGAGATTATAATTTTATTTTTTTTTAACTACTAAACAAGCCATACCTGAGTGAGTAGAGATGACATCGAACTGTAATATTTCTGGAGAATAGCACGTCCAACAATCACATGACACTGAAACCCACTCCATTAGCTGAATTATATGCTGTTTGTAGAGATAAAGAAAACTATCCATTTGCTGCACTTTAGCTAATGAAGACATTGTTTCCTCTACCTGTTAAAACAGTGACAAGATACTTTGTCTCAACTGTAACAACGTTTAAAAAAAAAAAGAAACTTTTACAACTCATACTTTTAAGAACAGAAAGGACACAATAAGACTTCTGTAGTTTCTACTTGAACAATCAAGATTGATATTTAATGTCTGCCTACACTACAGCCATTGACTTTAAATAAAATGAAACATTTGTCCTGATTTCAAAATGAAATAATGAGGAATGCAACAATGTAATAGCAAAATGAAAGAATATCTAAGTCACTGGAAAATCTATCAAAAAAACTATCTATATCATAAATAAAAGCCTCCTAGTATACTGTTTTACAGATGTAGTGTTTTTTCTCCTTAATTTAAGGATGCTTTAAAACAACATAGGGAGAACTTCTTACAATCCCATCTAGCAGGATATAGCAGCTTCTAAAAACTCTTGCTTGTTTCAGCCCCCTTCTCTTATTGCCTTCCCCCCCCTCCCCCCCCCCCCTCATCGCGATCATTCCCTACCGACAGTAGCTGGGCAGATTCACTTTGAACTTCTCTATTTGTGTTGCTTAGAAGTAACAAAATTCAATGTTACATTTGAAATACCATCTTCATATTTACATTGAGACTATTCCATTAGACACATAAATAAAAAATGTACCAATAAAACATGTAAAGAGAACTACTAAATGAATTCTAGACATAATCATGCTTGGCAAGGAAGCACACAGGTTTTCCTAATCACTTGTAGCGAACGTATTTCAAAGCAAATGAAAACTTGCTTTTAAAGTTCCTGGAGACTCCTACCAAAGGGACAAAACTTCTCTGAGGAAGAGATTAAAAGCATGCTGAAAGCAGCATTTACAGTCTTGGTGATTTCAGTAGACGGTAGGTCAAAAATGGGGAGCAAGACACTGTTAGAAACACCACTGAGAAATAACACATGTTGTCAGCATGGCCAATTCTAGCAGGCAAGGATGTAGTTCAGTGCTATGAGTGACATCATTTGACTTTAAGTGGTTCAGTAGAACTACAAATTGTAGTCATATTTGAAAGCTGAACTCAATTGCACAAGTTAGCTGAAACATGTCTAGGATCTTTAAAACTTTACAGACTAATCACTTGCCAGACAAAGATGTTATTATGGAAGTACCAGATGTGGAGAAAATAAATGAGATTTCAGAATGAAAAAAAAATAAATCAGGAGTTGCTAGGGACAAAGGTTACTCTTAAAGCAGGTTTGCCTGCCTCAAGCACAATCTCCTTTCTGGAAGCATTATGCCAACCAGCCAAAACAATTCAGAATAAGTTGTATGTAAAATATTTATTTATCTTTAAATTAATTGGAACATTTCACATGACAGAATGTGTCAAGAAGAAAACTGCTCCCCATTATTAATCCCTCCACAATCTGCAAGATGCTTTTTTCCATGAACAAAAGAAAAACAAAATAATACATTGTTCACAGGTGATTTAAAATAAATGCTTTAAGTATTTTCAAGAGTGCAATTGAAAAAAAAGAGAGAATAAATTAAATATGCCAATAGACTGATGCATATCTCCTCATTAGAAAGAGTCTTGCAGTTAAAAAAAAAAAAAAATAGCATCCAAGTGTGTTTTTCTTTCCTATATTTGAAAGCTAACAAATTTAATGATGCATTATTTTAATGCTAAATAATCGGGTGCCAAAAGAAGAGCCAAGATAGCACAGGCCACTGGTAATGAAACAAAATCTTATCTTTAGATCACCAGGGAAATCACTGACAAGTTCAATACATGCTTAACAGACTTTAACCACTGATACGGCTTCAGTCTATTTGGGGCTATAAACCACACTTCTCATCATGATACTGAAGTGCTCAGTTGGTGGTCTTGATCTTTTTCCTTAGCCCTAAGCAACTAGAAACACCGAGGAACACAAAGAAAAGGGACCAAAAGTCAAGCAAGACCATGAGTGTTCAGTCAGGTCACATCAGTTGTGGTTTCCACTACCTCTGTGATCTTCTGTACCCTTATAGTAAAGTCCAAATTGAAGTTCTATAATGCAAATTATTGAGTAATTTATGTTTATAATAAAAACCTTTTCATCCTGAATACAGACTTATTTTTGAATAACAAATTTATACCTGTAAAGCTAGATGGAATACATTTGTTCTATATGGTCTTAAGCTATTTTAACAGGGACTTCTTGCCTTCTGAAAGTTGCACAGAGAGCTCACTTTGAAGTTTTAGTATAGTCAGTAACTGGGGAAAAAAAATGTGTATTAAAAATTCAAGTCATATTTGTCTTTGTGACAAAGTTGAAATATTGCAGTTATGTAATCTTGTTGCCAGATTTTCTGTCTAGCTGAAAGAAAGGCTAATGAGAAAAAGGATTCTTGTCCAAAGTACTGTCAACTTTAAAAAATCATCAGTAACTGCAGGAACATCTTAAACTTTTAACAATCTTGGAAGATTAACTTTTCTGTATATGAAAATCAGGATTTATCTCCATAAAACTGCTTTCTTTGTAGGAGTATGAATTTTAAAGTTTTAAATAGACATTGCTGACTTTATAGACCACTGTAGGGCTAAACAGATCAGATCCTGCAAAACATACCAGATCCATCTGTCCAAGGCTCACTTGGTCAGATTGTTTAAAAAACCAACACCTCCAAATGAAAACTAAACCCCTAAAAATCCCCCCCTTGCACTGGCTCTCCATGAGACAGATCTTCATGCCCTACCTTTTCGACCTGCAAAGTCTTTTCAATACTTGTTTCAAGCTTTGTGCTATTTTACTTCTTTTAGAATAGTTTTCTAAGCATATGCCTTCTTGGAAGCAGCCTGTCAACTATGGGGCCATAAATACTGATGCTACACAGGCCTTTGGAATATCATGCCTGGGAGCAAAAGAAAAGGAAGTAGAATAGCCACTGCATTTAAGGCACACGCTTGAAAAAAGACAACTTAGATAGGTCACAGTTGTACCACATGAGGATGGCTTGCTGATTTATTTGATATTTTAGTTCAGGGAAGAAAGAAGAAGAGAGAAATAAGGGGGTGAGATAATGTTTAGATGAAAAAGCTCCTCTATTATCAGGGCATCTACAGATGTCCTTGATTTTAAAGCATTCCTGCAACACTTAAACTTTTGGTTCTGGTAGGGAGGTAAAAAGGTCAACTACTGCAAAATCAGTCTGATCTTTGTCTAAAGATAAAAAAATCGATTATGAACTACCACTTTTTTAAGGTTAGTAGTGCTCTTGATCTACAGCAGATTTGTTCTTTAGTAGTCAGATAACAAATTTGAATTTTTTCCTGGCCACTTGTGTGCTCCTGAGTATAACTGAACATTAACAATAACCCAGTGACTTCTTTCCACCTAAAAAGTAAGTATCAACAGTTCAACGAGCACCAACAGCATGGCCAAGGCTTTGCAGAATCCAGCAACAAGCATAAACTCTTGAACACCTCCTGCACCAAGACTTCACCTAAACCATGGCCTGATGATTAATATCCATCCAAGTAAAGTGCTCATGCAGGCCAAAGGCAGCCCATATTCAACTGTGAGCTTCCCATGCTCCAGTAACGTACTTCAAGCCATCTATTCTTAAACCTAAGCTAAACACACTTAATAAAAAAAAACAACCAACCAAAATCTAATTGTAATTATAGCCTACAGACCCATACTGATTGCTATGGACCACAAAATAAAACTGAATTCTAGGACCCTTCTCAGAACCAGCACATACTCCAATGCTACGGGCCTTTAACCAGGGTTATAAAAAAATGTAATTCTCCAGGCTCTGCTGTCCCAAACTGTAAACCCAACTCCAGACTTAATTCTGGTATTAATCCTGGATGTACAGCGAGAAACATGCAACCTTGGGTGAGGCACGAGCTCTCCACTGGTGTAGTCCACAGGCCGTGAACAAGCCTTACAAGATGTAGCAATAAGGCCAGTTCCTAAGTTTCTTACCTGAGTAATATCCTTTCCTGTTATGTCAGCCAAACTCGGGTGTTAACCAGGTTTCTGAAGACCACACTTCTGTAGGAGCTAATATTTGCCTTAGAATCATCAGTGGACATTCTAGTCTTACAGTGTTTGCAAGATGCAACAGTACCTTCAGCTCTTCTGGCACCACTGTTGCCCTAGACATTAATCTCAACTTTAGTCCCATCCTAACCTTTCCAGTTCCATAAAAGAAATAACCTGTAAGACCCTAGTGTCTGTTGCTGCTAACCTAATTACAGCCATGGGGATTTTCAGGATTCAACATTAAACTGAGGTCTTCAAACTCGAAATAGATGTAGCAACTAACAACTATGAACTGTGATCTGACAAAGCAGAAATATCAATATATTGACTGACAAATGATAACACTCATAGATCTTTCAGCCTTCACAGTGAATTTAAATATTAACCAACCACCGGAACAGTGCCATAGGGATAGATCTTTGCAGAACAGTTTTATGACTAAACACAGATTCCAAGTATTCCATCATGCTTCTCTCATTCTAACAGAGTCAATTGATGAATTTGTAATTACATGATTATCTAAATGTTTAACTGTTATATTTCTGTATAATATTTGAAACAGATTGCTATACACACACAGAGGTGAAAAATAAGCAATCCCCAAACAAAACTAGTAGTAGTGTACAAGTTCTTAGCTCTTATAAATAAGATTTATTCTTCTGGAGAAGTTGCCTTTATCTGTTTTAAACAGACTACAGCCAATATAATTTCAGCTATGGCAAAAGATGAGGAGATGGAGGGTACAGTCAAGGTCATGCAAGACCAAATAATTTTAAACATTACCACTCTTTGTGGATAAGCTCTTAGTTAAGAATTTCTGTGGTTTGAACCTAATAGCAAGACAAAGAATTATGGCTCTGTTTAGACAAAGTGTCTTATAAACAGCATAAATCAGAAACACAACAAAACATCAAACCAGTTCATAGTTACCTTTTCTTTAAGGTGCTGAGAAGTTGGTATTGCCATTATTGTCACCAAAATTTTCATTAGCTGCAAGCTGACTTCTTTGCAGTCTTCCTGGCATACTTCTATCAATGCTTGTACACAATAAAGCAACTGCTCCATATAAAAGACCTATTTTTTAATAAAAGCATAAATTTATTATGTTTTATTATAAAATATTACATTCTCTCTAAGGGAGAGACTTGGGAAATAACAGTAATTAAATCTGAGCATGGTATATTTCTCTAAATTGGTAACATACTGATAATTTCATGCTAGTTATTTTGATTACCTACATTATATTTTTACAGAATACAACACAATCTTCCTCCCAGACCATTTGTTTGTATTTACCTTGTCCTGTTAACAAAATAAATGACCCTGCTCTTAATCACACTATTGCTCCACTGTGAATAAAAACATCAAAGCATTTTGAAATGCTTACCAATGGTACTCGCTCATTCTGAAGTGCAATTTGTTAATTAATAACGTATTTGTTACAACTCTTTCAAATATTATTCCATGTTTGACTATTTAAAATGGAACAATAATGGTGAAATACATAAACCAAGAAAACCTGAGCATCTGCTTTTATCTCAGGTAATTTATCTCATTCGATGCAATATAATGCATGTTATCTTGATTCAACTGATACCAGTTGAAGTCCATATTGTTGTCAGTTAGTTTACAGTAACTTCCCTGATAAAGTGCATCAGATATTCCATGAAGCTGTCAGATTACATTCAATGAACAGCAGGGGCCCTTGTTACAAATTTACTTCCAAAAAGTAAATCAAGTCTAGGAATGGTTTAGCTATAAATGTTAGTAATCTCATGGACATGGTCAATCCTTAGCTAAACAGTGTCTATGCAGCATTGACTGTTTAAAATAGAGAAAGATTGTTTTACAAGACCAAAGGCTACAACAAGTCCACCAAATGCTTCAGCTGCAGATGAATGTGTCTACTGTATCCCATGCCAAATGGAAGTAGTAACCTTAAGACCTCATAGCACATTTGCAGAGGTACTTCAGGGAATTGTTATTTGAACACTCAGGTTCTAGTGCTTCCAGTTATATGAGTTCCTAATCATCACAGGCTTCATGGAGATTAAGGTTAATTCCTGCATCACTGGTACATGTTCCATTAGGGAAGAAGCCTAATGAGGGAAGAACTTCAAACATATATCTTTCATTGGCTCAAAAAGACAATTATGCTAGATTTGGACTATACACATGAATAATTGTTTTAAAGGGAAGTCTGCATTTGACATGAAGTTAGAATTTTGTAAAGGCACAGCACTGGCCCTTTTTTGGTCATCTTAAGAAATGAGGCCTAACAAACATTTGGTGGAATGAAAGCTGGGATTTCATTTGTGGGAGAAATTGTAAAGATGCACAAGAAGAATATTTAATAGATCTATTTCCACATATGAGCAATTGAAGGGAAAAAAAATCCTGGAAGTTAAAAATCTCAATTCCTCACTGAAGAGAAACTGTCACCTTATACAGCAACTGATTAATATTCTTCAAATGCTAAAATGAAGATGGTCTTCAGGCTCAGACATTAGTTAAGGGTACACTTGGGAGCAAATTCCTAATTTACAAAAGGTCTTCCTCCTAGACTATCACTTAAAGAGAAGCAACGTGGCCTAAGAGTTTACAAAGGACACTCCTAAATGTACATATAAGAGTACTGGTACCTTCTGTTTAAAATGGAGAATGGCAATAATACAAAACAAAAATTAGAAGTTGATATTTAGAGGGAGCCCTTCTAGGGAAAACTGACATACCAATTACAACAGATTGTGAAGAGCTTTTGGTCATTTTTACTAATGAAGATCAAAATATTTGATCTTTCAATTGTGAACACAAGGTATTTCAAAACATGGCTTAAATTCTGCCTCCAGATCACCCAAGGCAGTCCTCTATTAGTACAGGACATATTAAACAGATGCTTCTCTCCCCATCGTGCCTTTTTGTTTTCCTCCCACTATCTGAAACCTTTTATAGCAATTCTCTAACTTGAACACACCTCTGCTGAGAGGATGGACTGATGGCAAGTTTGGGAGAATAGCAGATTTGACTGGGAGACCACAACATGGCCCAGGGAGGATAGGGAAGCTCCCGTTCTGTCTCAGACACATGTCCACAGCTGTATCCTCGGATAGAGTGGGGTAGGTGTGCAAGGGATGGGAGCATTTAGGGAGAACAAGGGAGAAAATAAATTAAGAGAACCACTGGTCTAAACTTTGGTTTGTTGTGTGTTTTCCAGTTAGCTGTACCTCTTCAGATCGTTGACAAACTCCAGCTTGTGACAGCATGTTCCCAAGATTAGCCAAATGCGGCCGTAATATTTCTTTTGGGCTACCTCGAATCACTGCAGTTAGAACCATGATGCAAGATGGCTTAGGTGTCTTCCCAAAGGCAGATGTGATTAATTTCATAGACACCTTAGGGTTGACAAATGTTCCAATCAATTCTGCTGCTTTCACACACTGAAAAAAGAACAGGAATAACTTGAGGATTTCCCTGAAAACACAAATAGCATTCAATACATCATGGGCTTTTTCTTTTTATGATTCCAGCTGTTATTTTAAATGTTTCAGCAGTTGCCTTTTAGGCCTTTTCCACTCACTCAGTAATGATTATATGCATGAAGAAATTTTCTTGGTGTGCTCTGTAAGCACCTAATATGGCATGCAGCACTTCTCAGCATCAGAAAAACTTCCATAAGAAAGTAATGCACAGAAAAGAAGCGTTCAACTTTCAGTGTAATAAAGTCTCTAGTTTAGAATAACAATATGCTTCAGATTTAGTGGCTTGGCACTTTGTGTTCCAAATGCTGTTCTGAGGCACGCTCTTAATGCACTCACCACCCAGCTATTAAAAGCAACAAAAATAAAACCCCAAAAGACAATTTTTTTTGGTCGTTATTGTACTGTACTTTGACACTGACATTAGAGATCTGGTTCAGTGTGGAAGTACTGCCATCGGGGAACAGCCCACTTCTTTCAATCCCTTACTCCTTTAACCCAAAAGGTTTAAATTCCTTTGTATTCCCCATGATGCTCACATCTTTGTTCCAATTTCTGCCTTGCAGATGCATGGGTATGTTGTATTCCACATGAAATACCATCACACCAAAGCTCGGTCCATGACTGATGCCCAATATTTACAGTCAGATGCATGAATAAAGACACAGTCAACTACTGTGCATTTATTTAATGGTTGGCTCATTTCTCCAAACATGAAAGCTTATTTCCCTTTGTATATAATTTTTAGTCTAATATAGCCATGGATTTATCATTGCACTTAATTAGTACTTGAATCATCCTATATTTTTTTGTCTCAATGGAAGCATGTAGCCATGAATTCCATAGTTTAAATCTGCACTCTATATAGGTGTTTCTTTTCACAGGGGTGAAGACTCAATACAGTTATACTCTATGTAGATGTGAACCCTGTCCTCCTCATTTGCCATAAAGAAAAAGACTCTCAGTGCTCTGAAAACTGGTAAATGACAGTAGAATTAAACAGTTTAAAAATACAAATTGATAAATTGATTCATACAAATGTATCTACTCAACAGAGAAAAAAAAAAAGGGATAAGAGACCAACTGGTCTTCTACACATCTCAATTGGTATTATTAGGCTGGAGAAAGACATACACATTTTCCAAGTTGCTGGCTGCTTTGAAATGGGTTCTACAGTGACAAACGATAGAGAAGATGATCACACTACCCTGGGAAGCAGCATCACTAAAGAGATAAAAGGCATTCAAAAGTAAGTTGCTGAATCTTAAATTTTGGCACAAGGAAGAGTAAAATTAAATACATAAACCATTTCCTAATTGGAGATAATTCTCTTGGAAGCACCTGCAGGAAGATTTGTGGTGGAATTCTAAGAAAGAGAAAAGTATGGTCAGAAAAAGGCAAGGGAAATCTATGTGCTGCTCAAACAAATACTTTTGAATTTACATTTATAGCAACAAGCACTAGATAGGAAATTTGACCAGGACAGCAGGGCTATGTGGGTTTATTCTTCTAATTATTTAAGTATTCTTACATATTTTATACAAGCACTAAGGAACCTGAAAAGCTGCATACCCATAGTGGCATATCTCTTACTTCAGTTCTGGGGCATTGATTTCCTAAGGCCCATGCACCCCTTTCAAAACAAGAAGATGACTTCTGACAGTATTCCAGGTTAACTTCTCTCTACTATCGATTGGTGTGTGACTGGCTTAGTTTATAAGCTCAATCTCACCATAAGGTGATATGGAAAAGGTCAGATGCTGGTTCTGAAAGGGGAAGTGGAAGGGGTGGAATAGCTAGAAGGCAATAACAGAGTAAGAACTGGGGGAATGGGAGGAACTATTCAGGAAATACAAGAATGTAAGTATAATGTTCACGTTTTTAACATCCATAAAAATGTGAGCCTGATCCTTCACTCACTGGCAATTTCCAGTGACCTAAGGTAAGGTTAACCCTCAGAAGATGGACTCAGGACTATGAAGAATAGGGTCTTTATTCAGTGTATAACAGATACTTTAACAGATTAAACTTACATTTTTAACCACTTCGCTTTCTTCATCCAAGCATGCTTGGTACAAAGTTCTAAGCAGGAGCTCCATGTGTTGTGTTATGTGATCCTCTGCATGTAGCAACAGTGTATACAGAAGCTGGGATGCTTTTATTCTTGTGCTTTCCACCCAGTCTGTTAAATCATGACAGAGACCTGGAAGAATTTTGGAAAGGTTTCTTGACACAAGCTCCCGACAACCTAGTCCTGGTCGAATCACTAGAAGAAAAAACAAATGAACAAACAAAAAGAAAAGACAAAGAAATATAAAAGGTAAAGCCAATGCACATTAATTAATCCTTACAAAAGTTTAAAGACTCCAAGGTAAGACCTATGGGTTTCTGCTTCAGCCTGGAACAAAATATTCCAAATGATGCTGAAGAATTCACCTGCACAAGTCGTATTTCTTTAATATCTATGGCAGAATTAAAATTTTCAGAGAACTGTGTAGAGTTTACATATTTATTACTGGATGGTAATTTGGATTACGTGTTTTAAAATGTATACAGAAGGGGAAGAGAAAGAGAACTCGAATATGGGAAATTATCCACTTTGGAAAACACTTCTTAATAATTCCCGTCTAATTTTTATAGCCACACAAATTCCATTGGAAAAAAACAAACCTGAAACACATAGAGATAAAATAGAAGGAAGACTTTTGCGTGCAAACACTTTGGTATCACTGAGTAAAGTATAACTTGGAGGGGGAAAGAAAGGTAGACATCACAAACAGTAGAGGGGACATGAACTGCAGTAAAACAGACAATGTCAGTTGTGCCCTCTAAAGGAAAAGGTTAAAGGTGTATCTGGCAAATTAAGAGCAGAAAGGGTATCATGATTTGTACAAGTGCTGTGTAATAGATTAGGCAAATCAAACTGATACTATTTTTAAAATCATAGCTATTATATGATCTCTTTTCTAAGGCCTTTTCAGGAAAAGCAGCTTACTGATGTGACTCTTCAATCTCTGTCCGATTTTTATATTAAATAACACATTTTCAAATGGTATGAAAGATTATACAGGAACTGGAGTGGAAATTCTATTTATTTATTTATTTACATTTAGTTTAATTTGTAAAGACTCTGTAGAAAGTAGGGTTTTGTTATAATCTTTTGTTTTTAAACAAAACACCTAAGTGTTACAAATACATATTCCCTACCTCAATAAAGGATGCAGACTTTTAGGGAACTAATAAATTTATCTTTCCCAACAAATGCTTACTGTCCTGTCTTTACATCTTAGCTCATTTATAAATCGTGGAGACTCAGAGAAGCAACCTGACCAATATCACAAGCAACTACCAAACCTCCACTTCCATACTTCACACATAAAGCTATGACAGTGCTTTCCACAGAAAAAGATCACTAAAAAAGTGATCTTTTTCTGCAGTCCATTTTTTTCCTTTACACTGTACATGCTTATACAAACAAAATCTGAAAAGTTGTTCTCTGAGAACCACCATTTTATAATTGCCACTCACAATGTTCACATACTGCTTTAAGAAAGAAACATTACTCATTATGAGGTGTCAAAAAACATATTATGTGTGAGTGCATTTTTGATTTCTGGTACAGAGTTCTCCTGTAAACACTCAGAGAGGAAATGACTAAGTTATCTCAGGATATTTTCCCACATTGGCCCATGTAACTACAAATGCTAAGAGGAAAACAGACTAAAGTAAATGGTCTGAAGAATACAAAAGGCTTAAAGAAATGCCTATGAAATACCTAGACAAGGGGAAAAAAAAAATAAATTCAAGCACCAGGACGTGAATTGCTGCTTCTTTTGTCAATGGAGGATAACATTTTGGATTATGAAAACTGACAATGAATAGCAAAAGGTCAAATAAAGAAATCAACTTGAGACAGCAAATACAGACTGGCATTCTATTTGACCTGAGGCAGAATTTTGTTTAAAGAATTTGGACCTTTCTTTATCAGCAGTTCCTTCATTTCAGATGTTCAAATGCAGGCATTTATCCCTGTAGCTACTCCTGTCAAAGACTTCCCTGCTATAAACTGTCTGCACCTGTATCCTAAGGCAATGACTGTTGTTGCTCAGTGGAAAGCTATTCAGTTGGTTGGATGACACCAGGTATGAGGTCTAACTCTATTCTTCCTGTGACCTGCAATATCTGTCATCGTGAGATCAAAGCATAGGGGGGCCTCATACGTCAGGTCCATTAGCTTGACAGTTGGACAAAGATAGTTAAGTAAAATGTACTATAAACTCACAGTTGTAAAAAGACATTCCAGTATATTAAATAGGTCAGAAAAATGGCAGCAAAGTGCTAAAATACATCATTATCATATTAAAAGAATACAAATGTTTGTGGAGGAGAAAGACACATAATAGTAACTCATCCACATAGTCTGTGTAGGACATCACAAATTATTACTTGAAACTAAGGTATACTAGTGTTCTGGATAAAGTTCCATATCTGTATGACTCAGTAGCCAATCATCCTTTCCTCTCATTTTTCTTCTCTTTTGTCACATAAAGCCTGACTGTTAATAAGAAATACAATTTGGAAGTCAAGATAAGCATCAGAACATTGTGTCTTTAAGTCACCATTAACTTGGGACTCAAATCCAAAATGACCATGTTTTAAAACTATCCTTTAGTTATGTATATATAAGTAAATAGACGTGTATGTGTACACACAGTAACACAGAATATTAGAATTGTTTTGGTTGGAAGAGATCTTTAAGATCATCAAATCCAACCATTAACCCAGCCCTGCCAAGTCCACCACTAAACCAAGTCCCTCAGCACCACATCTCCATGGCTTTTAAGTATTTCCAGGGGTGGGGACTCCACCACTGCCCTGGGCAGCCTGGTCAAGGCTGGACAGCCCTTCTGGGGAAGAAGTTTTTTCTAATGTCCAACCTAAACCTCCCCTGGTGCAACGTGAGGCTGCTTCCTCTTGTCCTATCATTTAGGTTGGCAAAGACCTTTAAAATCACTGAACCCAACTGTTAAGCTACACATTCAAACCTTAGCTGCTTGCTTAACATTCTATGAAGCAAGATGCATGAAAATTCAATTAAACACAGGGATGGAACTCTGCCCAAATTTGTGAAGCACATTTATTGTGCTAAGAAGATTATTTCAGAAAGCACATATCATTTAATCATGAAGTAATTGATAGATGTCCCTTTCTAGAAGAAAAAAAAACCAGCATCCACACACAAAACCCAACACACACCTAGAGAAATCTGGTCAAGATAATAATAGTAGCAACATAAATGTTAACAAGTGTTTCAGGACTAGAGTACAAAGCCTTTTACGACTTTCACTATATTGTGGTCATTGCAAAGTAAGTGACTGGAGCTTAAACACTCAACTTCATGAGTTTACGTATGCTAAAAAATTCTCTGACTGCCTAAAGAAGAAATATGTTTCTGCCTTCACTAGTGGAAGTAAAAACATTCTTTACCATTTACAAATCCCTGGAGGTAATATTATATATAAAATAAGGAAGACAAAAAACTTGGAAAGGATAACAGATCAACTTGCTTGTCTTCAAAGCTGAACAGTTCTGTCAAACCAGTCAGCATTATTAAGTGCTTCCCCTTTCATTCAAGCATTAGTGAGTAAAACAACTTTAAAGGGAAAAAAAAAAAAAAAAAAGTCTAATTTCAAAGAAGAAAGAACTCCGGAACCCACTGTCATGGAAAGGATTTTGCTGCTGGGTATTCTGTGATGTGATTGTCATGTAGGCACAAGTCAAGCATGAACCTGTTCTTTCACAGCAAAAGAGTTTTTGTTCTGTTAAATATGGGTATAGAAATCGATAAATGACCCATTCAAACCTTCTCTCTCACCAACCCCCATATGCATATTTTTAAACATTAACTTTATGAACCTGGGACAGGAAACAAGCTTCAAGATACTACAAGCATAATGTTTTAAAGCTACCTAAAAATTACATGGTACTAAAAAGTAATCTGCCCATGCTGCATATCTTGGGGGTTTTGTGTATAATAAAGGAAATTATTGCTTCTGTTGCCACAGTCTTCATGTATGCTGGCATATTTTAGTCATCATCTCAGTGGCACACAAAGAAGTCTGAAATCATTTCACTGCAAATTTTAATTCCATGCCAGTTCTGTGGATCATTGACACTGTGTCTAGTTCTCATTATTCACATGTTCTTTCATCCCACCTTCCTTCTCAGTTTCTCCATGGCCGTTCTCCACCTGGCTGCTGGCTAATGTAGAACTTTCTGCTGTTCCTGCATCACTGCTTTATCTCTTTTATTTTGTCATAGGCATTTTCATTTACTCTTTCTCCAAAATTAATTTTGGGATTAATGGAAAAACCTGAATGTAGTATCTGAACTAATGTTTTTTAAAATTTAAATGTAATATCAATAATTTTGTATACATATATGTTGTACATTATATTTTTATATATGCTGCCTCTATATGATAACTAATATTACATCTTGTAATAAATATTACACATCTTGCTCTGCTGTCATTACTGCACTGCAGATCTCGGGGATTATTCAGGAAGTAAAAAACACTTTCAGTGCAACACTTACCTCCTTTGGGATAATGAGATGGTGGAACACTAAAATCCATCTTATCCTTCAGATCTTCTTCATTCTCTTTCTCCCACTGCAAGCCTATCTTTTCCCAGTAAGTCAAAGCCAGTTTTCTAGACACAAAATAAGTGGTTTATACCATCATGCCTCCAAAAGAATTATAAAATAGTACTTCCAGAAACTCTGGCTTCTAAAAATCACCTGTAAGGATGGGAAGCATTCTTGACATTTAACCTAGGCACCTTGAGAGTTTATGCTTCTCTTGTCCTCGTTGGACAGAGGTCACCTCTTCCATAGAGTAATTCTGTCTTTGACTACCTCTCTGTCTTTGTCTCTCTCTCATGTGAATTGAGCATAAAAGGACTGCATCATGAAAGTTATTGAAGATAATGTTGTAATTTTAAGACAGAAAAAAAAAAGTGGTTTGTTTTTTTTTGCCTCTAAGCAATGCATCTGAGAACAGAGAAACATTTTCATGTACAACTATTTAGAGAAAAGAAAAGAAAGAAGAAAGTAAAAGGGAGAGGAAAAGGGAGAGGAAGAGGAAAGGGGAGAGGGGATAGGGGAGAGGAGGGAAAAGAGAAAAGAGAAGAAAAAAGAAAAGAGAAGAAAAAAGAAAAGGGAAAAAAAAGAAAAGGGAAAAAAAAGAAAAGGGAAAAAAAAAGAAAAGGGAAAAAAAAAGAAAAGGGAAAAAAAAAGGGAAAAAAAGAAAAGGGAAAAAAAAAGGGAAAAAAAGAAAAGGGAAAAAAAGAAAAGGGAAAAAAAAGGGAAAAAAGAAAAGGGAAAAAGAAAAGGAAAAAGGAGTTTTCTGCTTACGTATTTTCAGGAATTTCATCTGTAAAGCTTCCAAGTAACAAAGGGATCAACTTGTGAAAATAGGAGTATCTGTCTCGTAGGTGCAACAACCATTCTCCAATGACAGTTGTTACAGAATGCCGAACCTACATGGATACAAAAAAGACTCTTTTAAATATGTCAGGAAAAGAACAGAAAATGGAAAAAAAATCCATATTGTCAGTATATAAGCCTTGGGAGAGGGTATCTATAGTCTTAGAAGTAATTACAAAAACCCAGGATTTCCTCACTGGCAGGAAGTATCTTTAGTACCACGCAAGGTACAATGCTCCCTCTTGTGTTCTCCCTCTTGTGTTCTCCCTCTGGCTTAACTTAGATTGCTTGGTGCACAAAATTATGTCTCTGAGAGGAACACAAGATACAGACCTAACTCAGAAAACTCTAAAATCTCATGGTTATTATCTCTTGAAAACATAAGAAATGTAAATTTCTCTGAAATTTGAAGCTTTCCAAGCACATCTCAGGATGGCAATTTTCTCTGTTCACTATAAAGGAAGCCCAAGTTAAATAACAGGAATACACTGAAATGCATTTCATGAAGGTACCAATACCATA
This sequence comes from Megaceryle torquata, assembly GCA_024611175.1. NCBI lineage: Eukaryota > Metazoa > Chordata > Aves > Coraciiformes > Cerylidae > Megaceryle > Megaceryle torquata. Next base: position 80,796 of record JANIJG010021864.1, read on the forward strand.
AATGTTTGCTAAGCATCTGAAAAGGCCATAGAATCAAGTTCCAGAGAGATCTGACAGAATTTAAGACACAATTGAAGGGATGCATTAAAATAAAAAGGTGTCTACACATTTCAACAGCCTAGAACTAGATAGCAGAATTAAATAGCAGCTGAATTGGTCACCAGCCTTGTTTTGCATAGCTTATAATTGACAAAGCCTGTATTTGACATATTTACATAATTCAGCTGAATGAATGAAAATTGAAAATGGGGAAGAAGGGAAGGGAAATGCCAAAACCCCCACCCTAAACCAGGTTTAAAATAAACACATGACTTCTAAAAAAAAAAAAAAAAAAAGAAGCAAAGCACACCTTGGGAATCTCATCAAATAATCTCTGTGCCAGATGAGAAAGAACATCATCCACAGACTTTCCATTTCCAAACTGTATCACTGCTCCAGTAGCCTGAATTACATCAACACGAACTCTGTAGTGCTGGTGTGAAATTGTTTGCATTAAGGGTTTTATCAACGATTCCGACTGCATATGAAAGTGCTCTGTTGGGGCAGAGACAGAAACTTCAAACATGCTTTTCTCTACATAGGTGACAGATCATGAGCAAGATGATTTCTGTAAGGCTATGAACAGCAGCGTGACTAATGTCACTGCGTTTATGTTGTGTGCAGATTTAACTTTATACTGTAGTAGACCTGAACACTAACCCACATACACTTCCCCCAATCCTCTCCTCCCACTGTTCCCCACATGCTGTAATGGCTCAGCACCCATCCCTAGCACAGTTCTTCTCCAACAGGTCCTCCGAGGCCTGCAAAGTACATGACTGAGGGTGTGTGCAACTTCTCCTCTCTTCCTCTCTCCTGGCTGAACCCCTGTAACCTCCTACCAGTCCGTACCTCAGCCCCTGTCCCCCCAGAAAACTGAGGGCTCTCATCAGCCCGCTGCTTCCCCGCTTCGCCCATCCCTCAGCCACACCTGGCATGGCCTGGGCACAGGCCACGGCGCATCGGCAACTTTCACGCCTGACCTCGGCATAGTGGTCGAGGAGGGTGGTCTGGAGGATGTGGATAACCTCGGTGAGGTAGGGGACCACGGCGGCCCCGCAGCGCTGCAGTAGGAGGCTCAGGAGCTGGACGAGGCCAAGGCGCAGCTCCTCGCTGGGCTCACAGCCCTGCGGCGGGCACAGGCGCTGGGCCAGGGCCGGCAGGAGGACGGGCAGCGCCTCTCCGGGCCGGTCGCCGTGGCTGAGCCCGTGGCAGAGGAGCTGCAGGGCGAGCTCCCGGCACCGCTCCGCCGCGTCCCCCGCCAGGCAGCGCGCCAGGGGCCGCACCAGCTGCGCCCCGAAAACCTCCTGCACCACGGCGCCCGAGAGCGACCGCTCCTGCACCTCGGCCCGGATGGCCTCCAGCGCCCTCAGCCGCGCCGCCCGGCTGCAGTCGGGTTCCTGCAAGCAGCTCAGCGGCCGGCTCAGTGCCTGCGCCAGCTCGGCCGCCGCCATGCTCCGCTGTCGCCACGGAAGTGCGGCGGCGTTGCTAAGGACGCGCGAGGCTTTTACGACATCAGGCCAGCGCTTTACGGTGAGGTGGAAGCTGCGCGGCGTGTGGCGGCAGCGACGGCCCCGAAGGGACGCGGCCCCAGAGGACAACCCGGCTCTCGCTGTGTCCGCCGCTCTGAAGGGCCTTCCCGGGCCCCGCCGCAGGGCATCGAGGAAGCAGGGCGGTAGTTTCAGCGGGTGCCATGGCTACCAGCAGGAGAGGGACCCGTTATTCGCATCAGGCGGGGAAAACAGCGACGCAAACTTGAAAGAAGCCCGTGGGTGGCCGTAGTCCTTGGAGAAACTGAGGGCAAGGCAAAGCGACCGGGACCAGCACAGGATGAGGAATGAGGGTGTTACTGTGCAGAAACTTCCACATGTAACACGCCATTTGCATCATATTTCCCTTATGTTTCTTTCCTCTGGAGGGATCAATGCTTCGCTGGCCCTAGGTGACTGTTTTCAGTGACAGTGGTATATAATTTTCAGTGTTCATTTGTATTAGTTCATGTGTATATATGCTCTGTTCATATTGTACTTAAATGTGCTTTACACGATACAACATTTTGTGTGCTTTTCCTGGTGACTGTGCAATCAACACACATCTAACGGGCCATCGTGGTCTTTTTCTTCACTAATCATACTTAAAGTGCTATGAACTACAGAACCAATTAAAATTATCCTTTAAATATAGCCTTGTATTTACCAGGAGGGAGTTTATTCTCTTGTTGTGCGGCTCCTAGCTTGACTGAGAACCTTTGGGGTCCTTACTCACCCTTTATTCTGTGGGAACCATGAGCATGAGTTCCCTGGGAACTGAGGAGATATTAATGTGCACTGGGGTATTCCTGACAGCAATGATGCTGGCCCACGGCTGAGCCCCAGCTGCAACCATGCTTCTCGTGGGCCTCACACAGAGGTGCTCCTGAGTGCAATAACTTTAAACACCAAAGTAGCCAGGCTGGTGAGCTGTCCTGCCCGGCCCTGCCAGAGTTTTGGGGTGCAGCAGGGCTGGCAGCTCAGGTGCCACAAAGAGCACTGGGGCTGCCATGCTCCTGCTGTGACTCAGCAGCCCATTTTTTGTGGCCAAGCTGTTCTTCATGGTCAGCCCATCATCCTTCATGGTCAGGCTGCCTTTCATGGCCAGCCCATCCTTTGTGACCCAGCTGGTGTCCTTCATGGCCAGGCTACCTTTCATGACCAGGCTGTTGTTTGTGGCCAGGCCATGCTTCATGATCAGCCCATTCTTCCTGACCAGGCCACATTTCATGGCCAGCCCGTCCCTCCTGGCCATGCTATTGTCCTTCATGGCCATGCCCATTCTTCACGGTCAGGCCACCTTTCATGGTCAGCTCATGCTTTGTGACCAAGCCACCTTTCACGGCTTGCCCATCCTTCGTGGCCGGTCTGTTCTCCCTCACGGCCAGGCCACCTTTCAGGGCCATCCCGTTCTCCCTGGCCAGCCGCTCCCCAGCGCGGCAGCGCGGGGCAGCCAGGCCGAGCGGTGCGGTGCGGTGCGGTGCGGTGCGGAGCGGGTCCGGTCCGTGCCGCCTCTCTCGCGGAGGCGGTGGGAAGGCCGCGCCCGCCGGTGAGTGACGGCGGCGGGACTTCCTGCGGGTGAGCGGCGGCGGGGCCGGAGCCTTTGTGCGGGAGCGGCGGGGTGCGGGGGGAGGGTCCCCCACGGCGCCCCGCGGCCCCGGGCGGGCGAGCAGCGGCGGGAGGAGGAGGCGGCGGCGGCGGCTGCAGTGCGGATAGCGGCAGGAGAGCCCCTTCCTCTGCCTCCAGCGCCGGGGAAGGAGACAAGAGCCACCGCCGCTCCGCCGGCTTCAGCCACCCCAGGTATTTACCGGCTCTCGGTGGCCCCGCGCTCCCTCCGGCGCTGCCCAGCGGCGCTGGTCGAGCCCAGCCGGGCGCGGAGCCCGCCGGGGTGTGTGGGGGGGTGGGAAGGGAAGGGCCGATCCGCCAGCCCGGGCCCGGGGGATGCGCTGCCTCGGGCTCCGGGGGCCGTCCGGCCGGGCCCGGGGTTGCCTTCTCCCCGCTCCCCTGCCTCCCGGGACCCGCTCCCCGCTGCCCCGCTCGGCCTCTGCCGCCCCTGGGCTCCAGCGTCCCGGGCAGGGGTGGCTGGGAGGCCGGTGTTAAAGCTGCCCTAGCGGTTCTTGGTTCTTAACGAAGCGGTCATATGCTCACCGAGGGAAATAAAGAGGGGTTTGGGGTTGTTTTCCCCGCAATTACCAAACTTCCCTTCTGGCGGCTCTGCCCCCTCCTCCCCATCTCCCCCGGGACTGAGAAGGGTCGTTCGCTGTGAAAGGGAGAGATGTTAAAATTCACAAAAATCCTTCTGTTACAGAAAACTGGATTTCTGGTGACGGGGAGGGAGTCCCCAAGGGAATAGAAAAACGAGGCTTTACACTGTCATTTAATAGCTGTCTTTGAAACTCATGGCCTTGTGTGATTAATTGCACCGTTATTTCTGAAGGTTGACCAGCATCTAGGAGTTAAAAGGCTCTTTTTGTACTTGGTGGTACATTGATCGTATAAAGATGACAGGGTTCCCATTTCCATGTACAACCCCAGAACATGAAAGTGTTCAGAAACGATAGCTCTTGAATAGGCAAACAGGCAATATTAAAATGTCTTTGCTCCTTCAGATCTTGCTGACAAAGGATTTGGGAACTGTCTCTTATCTCTGTCTTGCACCATTTTCTTACCTAGGTCTGTTTTCTGTTTACAAGCCTGAAGATGGCTGCTGCTTCTTCCTGCAATGTGGAAGAAGATGAGAGCCTGAAGGGATGTGAACTCTATGTTCAGAAGCACAACATCCAACAGATTTTAAAAGAATGCATTGTAAACCTTTGCATAGCAAAGCCAGACCGACCCATGAAGTTCCTCAGAGAACACTTTGAAAAATTAGAAAAGGTCAGTGATTTTCAGGAGACTTGTATTTTCCATTTTTGAACTGGAAAAGATCGTTTAAGAAGTTTCGAATGTTTTGGTACATTTTGCCTTTTAAATTTTAAATTATCAGGTTACTGTTAAAAACCAGGCTGTTGAAAGAGAAAAACCCAACCCTTTATTTGCTGGTGTGTAATATTGGCTATTGAGCAGAATTTTTTGTGCATAACACCAAGTTTATAATTTCTCATCCAACTGCTCTGGTTAAAAATGGCCCAAAGAGTTAGGAGCTTACTTTGTGTTATGATACATGATGTCCTGAACTTTCATCTATGGAAAGAACCTGTCCATGAGACCAAAAGAGTAGTATTTAGAATATTCTCCATAGCCAGGGGGATTACTAGGGTTAATGTATAGGGGAAGTTTGGCTTTATTGATCTAAACACAGTACACAGAATTGAGACAGGAAGGCAGTTCCTACCCTTGAGAAAGTACATATTCTTTCATGTAATCTCCTGTTATTTCCCAAAGAAAAGCAGATACCAGAATTCTGCAGCAGGATATCAGTCAGGATGCAAACACAGGAGCTGATGGATATCACTTGTCTCAAAACGAAAGGAGGTGATTTAGAAACAACCAGTCTCAAGGCATGAAATTCAGTAAATACCAGGCTCTGTATGGGAGGAAGCAGTCTTGCCACTGACTGTAGAGGTACCTGGGAGCTAATCTTGCTCAGTGTTTTAGGGTGTTTCTGGAGGTTTCCAGCAATGTATTTCTTGCTCTTACAGCAGTTTGACTTCCTTGCCCAGATGCCTCTGAGGACTTCCTTGAGATGAATGGCACTGTGGAGGATATTCTGCTGTAGGATAGTATTTTGACTTGGTCAGTTACATAGTAACAGTTGAAGGAAGGCTTGTAAACACAGATAGATCATTTCCTTAAGTTTTATCCTCATTTTAGAAGTCACTTGTCATATATAGATACTTTTAAGAATCTTAATGGAATTGTGAATTTCTCAATTGCCCATTAGATTTTTCTATGTGAAAGAGCAATACACTGATACAACACAATTGCTTATAGCTCCCTTCATTTTGGTGCTGTGAAGGAAGAGGAGTGAAAATCTTTGGGTTTAAGCATGATTTTCTAAACAAAGTCATGCATTTTTCCAACAAAATGTGGTATTTTGGGTTTATTTTCCAAACTCATTAAAATAGACAACATGTTTCACTGAAGAGAGCAGTAGGACAACAGTTTGTCAAAAATCATGTGGGTAGCTTAGAGATGAAGTGTGGGATATTTTTCAAGTGGTTAAAAAAGGAGCTTATGGAAAACATGTAGAGCTCGATCCACATCAGTGTACAGGAACTATCAGAGGTGAATACAAAAAGAAGTTTTTAATTTTGTTGATTCTTAACTGCATCTCATAAAGTCAACTCAGAAAAACAACATTTATTATCATATGCAAGACCAGACTAGATCATAAATGCTTTTCATCTTCTGATGACATCAGTGTTAGATTAGGTCCATTGCCTTCAGCCTACATCTGTACTGCTAAATGAAAAAAGACTAACCTCTGACCCCACAACACTAAATGGCCCCAGATGTAATTCTTAGGTCTAACACGTCTAGGAGCAGGTTTGTTTTGGCAGGAGTCAGTACGAGCATCTCAGAACAGAGGCACAGAATGAGCTCATAGTTGAGGGATGTGGACTGTCTTGGGCTAGTATTCAGGTCTGTGGCTGGGCTGGTTTTTATTTCACAGTATACACATGGCCTGAGAGGGCTATAAAGTGAGAACATGAAAAAATGCTTACAAAGAAAGTGCTAGAGCTTGAGGTTTGATGTTTGATCTGTAGTCATTGTTCGCAGCTGGAGAAGTGTCAAGGTTAGAAAGAAATGCCTGATGCCTTTTTACGTTGAAGCTTTTTTGTATCAAGTACACAATTAAAAAACATAACTCTGAAAATAGAAGAACCTTAATAGATATTTTTCTGTTCACTAGGAGAACCTGCTTAAGATGCCAGTAATTGCCAGGAATCGGCCCAAGTTTCTATATTCTGAAGTTTGCATGTCAGTTTTCATATGCTGTGACCTACCACCTTCAAGATAGCAACTATTCTGATCATGTTAAAAGTTACTTTGTAAAAATATCTAACATTCCATTAAGCAGAGAAAAGAGTTGAAAGCTATTTAGATAACTGAGATTAAAAAAAAAAGTCTTTTTTTTTTTTTTTTTTTTAATAATTTGGTTTACATTTTCCCTTGACTGTATAGAACTTGGTGGGTGAGGTGAGGAAAACCTTTCCCTTTGTATTAATTGACTTTTTTTAGGTCAGGAGAATAGATGTAAGCTAAGAAACTGTGGCATTATTTTAACAGCTGTAATTAGGTCCTGTTTACTTGAGTACTAAAGAAGGCATAGCAGAAAAAACAGGGAACTCATCTTATCTCCTCTTCTTATATTATGTAAAAAACAGGTTAATTACTAAGAAGTTAGAGGCAAAGCCTTGTATTTTCAGCTATACTGAGACTGCAGAGCTTTCATTAGTGTCAGGCTGTTCAGCGGCTGTGATTATATGATCAAAGGTGGAGTTGTCTTGCCAGGCTAAGTTAGACTGTTGTTCAGCAAGAAAAAAAATATCATAAAGAGTAGAACTAATGAAGAAAATGGCACAAAAGAAAGGGAAGCAGCAGGAACCTACATAATATATTTAGGCATTGCCAAGTACTTCTCTGAACCCATTTTGCATTGTATTTCAGAGCAGTAGCTTTTGCTGGCTGAGCCAGGTGGTCTTTGGATACCTCCAGGACCTAAGCTCTCTCCTGCTCCCTTCTATTGCACAAACAAGAAATACTGTCTTGCACATATGGAACTTACTGCCTTGGGTTCCTGTGGATTTGCAGTGGTTTTATGGACCCAGGCTGGTGCTGCATGTCTGAAAGTACCATCCAAAACAAGAGTTTTAAAAAAACTGGACTCTACCATCTGTAATTAAATAAAAGCAAAATGAGATTGTCTGTGTGGCTCCACCTGGTGATATTAGACAGTATTGCACACAAAAAACCGAAACCCCAAGGTGTTTGTGCAAAGTTTGCTGTAAACTAGCACCGAAAATAAAGTGTGTAGTAAACTACAAATTAATTCCCTGTTAGTAAAATACAGTTTGCTTATTTATTACAAAGAGCTTGAGAACCACAGGTATTTAAGCATCAAAATTTGATCATCAGGCTTTTCTTCTTCAACAGCAGTCTCTCCCAATCTTATATTTTGTCACAACAAGAAATTCTTCAATCAGTAATTTCCACCAGAATGTGGCCAAAACAATGACATTCATTCTTTTAAGTACAGGTGATTATGTTGAGTATAGTTCATTCCTTTAAGATAAGCTGGGGAGAGGTTATGAATTGGAAGGAAAATTCTGTGGAGGAAAAACTATCAAAAAATGTGTTAACTAAATGATTTGATAAAGACTAATATGGCAAAGATTTCTGTATCTCTCAAAGCTTGTAAAACCATAGGGTGGTATCTGCTCAGTGGTCAGAAATGTTCCTAAAGCATGTGGGAGAATACCTGAGCTACCCAAGATGCTGACAGCAATGCAGCAGTGGAAACACTGCATGCTTTTGTTGTGTGACTGGGCTTCTCAGTAGGCTTGCTCCTGCCCCTCCTCTGATAGCAGTACTGGAGAGAAATGAATGAAAATCAGCTCCGGTTGGACCTCTGTGATTGATGTAGTCAGCTACAGGCAGTGTTCTGAGAGCTGACAGTTTTCTTGGAACAGGTAAAGGTAAAATGAGGTAAATTTTTAAGACTTCTCAGGCAAGGTTTACTAAACACAGGAGGTTTAGAGAAGGGTAGAGAATGAAGGGGGTATGAGCAGAAAAAGAAAAAAAGTTTTTTCCCCCCAAATAAAACTGGCTGTAAGTGAAGCAGTGCTCTTAGAAGCGTGTGCCCAACTTGTTAGAGGGTTGCTGAGCTCCCTGTTTACTTTGTGTGCCTGCAAGTGTGAGTAGCCATCCCAGTCTCAAAGTAAAAAACTAAGAAAAATGGAGTGCAGTGATGGAACGAGAAGGGAGGTCTTTCTTCATGTCATCTTTGTTTCACATCGCACATGATCATAGAATCGTAGAATGGTGGGAGTTGGAAGGGACCTCTGGGGATCACTGAGTCCAACCCCCCTGCCAGAGCAGAACACCCAGGGCAGGTCACACAGGAACAGATCTGTGTGGATATTGAAAGTCTCTAGAGAAGGAGACTCCACAACCTCTCTGGGCAGCCTGTTCCAGGCTCTGTCACTCTCACAGTGAAGAAGTTTTTCCTTGTGTTGAGGTGAAACTTCCTGTGTTTCACCTTGCTACCATTACCTCTTGTCCTATCACAGGGCACAACTGAAGAGAGACTGGCCTCTTCTACTTGACACCCACCCTTCAGATATTTATGAACATTAAAAAGATCTGCTCTCAGGCTTCTCTTTTGCAAGCTAAACAGCCCCAGGGCTTTCAGCCTTACCTGATAAGAGAGATGTTCCAGTCCCTTCATCATGGTTGTAGCTCTCTGTTGGACTCTCTCTGGTATTTCCCTGTCCCTTTTGAACTGGGGAGCCCAGAACTGAACACAATACTCCAGATGTGGTCTCACTAGTGCATAGTAGAGGGGGAGGAGAACCTCCCTCAACCTGCTGGTCACACTCTTTTTTATGCACCCCAGGATACCACTGGCCTTCCTGGCCAGAAGGGCACATTGCTGTTCCATGGATAACTTATTATCCCCCAGGATGCCAAGGTCCGTCTCCATGGGGCTGCTTTCCAGCAGGTCTACCCCTCACCTGTACCGGTACGTGATGGTGTTCCTCCCCAGGTGTAGGACTCTACACTTCTCCTTAAACTTCATTAGGCTTGCCTTTGCTCAGCTCTCCATTGTGTTTTACATTCATCAGGATACCTAATCTGTGTTAATCTTTAAGCATCTAAGTGGCTTTAAAGAAACAGGTTCATACTTAGCTTTAAACACACGAATAAGATACTTTGCCAAAGTTGTGTAAAGTTAAAAGTGGTGCTGGGTCAGGCCCTGTCTGATGGCACATTTCACTAGATCACAACAAACTTTGGGAATGCTCTTGAGAGTAACAGGCCTTTACAGATGGGAACAGGTACATACACATATTGCCCCCAGCTGACTGCAGCCTTTCATAGGCTCCCAAACAGATGTGGGGCCCTCAAACTTTATTTTACCAATAGATTTTGGAAAAAGAGTTTGCCTGGGCTTAAATCTTCTCTGTGGTGGAGTCTGTGGCTACAGAACTGTCTGAGTACCTACCCCTCTGCTTGTCTGCAGCTCAGCAAATCCTTCACTAATCTTTAGAGACCAGTCAGACTACATAGCAACTCACCTCAGACAAGGTAGAACTCCAGTTTCAGGGACACGAGCGTCTTCAGGCTGTACTCCTCCAATTCTTCCTCATTATCTGTGTTTTATAGTTGTCAGAGCATCGGGCAAGGCACTCTTGACAGCTACAGACCCATTACAACTGATTGCTTAGCCAAGGTGAGGCAGTAGCTTTCCTGGGAGGAAAAAAAATTATGTTCAAAATGATTTTCTTTTATTCTCTTTCAATTGTTAGAGGTGACTTGAGGAGCAGAGGTAGTTAAGCCTTTTCTCTTTTCCCACAGTAGTTATGTTAAACTGAGGGGCATGCCAGATAGGAATGATAGCAAGGAGAGAGACTGTAAAAAATTATATAAATCAAACCACATTTCCAAGATGAGGATGACTTTTGACTTTGCTCTTGTTTTTCAGCTAGTTTTCAAGTAGTGCCTTATGAATATTCTCCTAAATGCAGAAGAAGATGACTGCTTATTTTTTAAATATCTTTTTAATGCTGCATGAATTAATTTTAATTCAGCATGTAGAATGGAGATTGAGGCTGACTGGACACCAGTTATACTGTGTGAAGAGCTGCACTTTTCACAGCAAATTTAAGATTATTTGATATTTGACTTTGTGTCAATTAAGAAAAGGACCTTAGGTTTTGAAATGTCATAGACAGGGGAATTAAGCACTTTCCGGTGCACTCTGCTGAGTTTTGTGCCTCAGTGGTTGCCTGCTTGGCAGCCTGTGTTGGAGCTGTACCCTGACAGCTTTGTAAGCTCAAGCTGTTGAGGTTCTACAGCTCCCAGGATCTCAGCCCACCAGCTCTATTACCCCTGGGCTAGATGTTTAGGGAACTGAGAAAGTGAGCTCTGGGAAACTCAAAATAAAAACATTGCCATAATTATTTTAGCTTGGGTTTACTGGCAAATTGTGAAGAAAAAAATACTTAGAGTTGTGAGCAGCCCACTGAAGGGTTAAAAGGGACATGTGGACTCTTGCCTGAGCATGTGATTCAGGTTGTTATCCAGCCTTAATACCCCTGTGCCAGTGAAGGCACTGGCACACCGAAGTTGTTTTGGGTTTCAAAAATGAAATGCATGTGGAAGGGAGGAGGATAAAAGAGAAAAAAAAAAAGCTGAGTGACATTTAAGATGAGCAGCCCAGCACATGTATTGTCATATTTTATTAACATCAGATAATTTTTTAGAAGAGATAATAAATTGAGTAGAATTTTATTGTGGAGCAGAAAATATAGAAATGTTTTATAGACAATTTCCACTCTGAAATGACTTAGGGAACAAAAGATTTTGAATAACCAACCTTGCTGTCAACAGCACATTTGATGTAAAGGCATCAGTGTGCTTCCAAATGTTAAGTGGGCCTACATAACAGAAGTATTTTAAGGAACAGAATGGCATACCAGCATTTGTGATTCCCTCTTTGTTGATAACCTCAATTACCATCTCTCTCTTTCTACGCTCTCTTGACCATTTCTGCCTCTTAACATCTAAGCCTCACTGAGACTAGTGGCATTTCTCCTGGATTAAGAGTCTACTATATTAGAAGGCTGAAATAAGAAATAAATAAGCAGTTTTGGCATTACATATCCAGTGATTAAAAACGTCAGAGTTACTTAGTTGTTCTGGTTGTTGCTGAAAAATATGGCTTAATATTTAGCATTTTAGTTTAAATTATATTCTTCTAGTAGAAATGGAACTTTTCTGTGGGCATGTTTCTTCTTATACAAGGTATGTTTGCATACATTGCTATTTGGTGGGATTTAAAAACCCAGAAGAATTGGCTACAGTTGTCTTTGGTTATATAAGGTTTTAAGTATCAAAAATATAGTCTGTGTTTTGAAACATAACCTCTCTACTGTGAGGTGTACATAAGAAAGTAGGGAAGAGGTGGTGATGGGTTGAGATATTGCAAGACACTAGAGGGGAAGACAAGAAGTGTTAACTTGTTGCAGGAGGTAAAAAGATGCCAGTAATGGGACTCAAGAAGGCGAACGATGAAGTCAGGAGTGGCAAAAGAGTAGGTGGATTTTTGACAGGAGAATTTTGCCTAGATTGGAAATTAGGAATGAACTGAGATGCAGAGGGGCCATTGAGGACACGGTAGTAGTAATCAAAGCAGTGAATAAATATGGAGTGGATAAATACATTATTAGGAGGGGTGGATGTTAAAGATAGTTCTTAGTGATGCTGTAGAAGAAAAGGTGGCATTTCACATCAGGAAGGCAGCAGAACAATAGTTGGCGTTGTGTGAAAAGTCTCTTGACTACAAAGCTGAATGATTGTAAGTAGAGTTGTCCATTGTGGCAAAGACAAGACTGGAAAGGACATTAAGACCTCCCAGATTTCTCCTGCTTTCAGTGATGGCATCAGTCAGGCCTGTACTTCCAACAAAGCAGAGTGCTTTGCCTTTGGCATTTATTAGTTGCTATAAATCATGGTGTCAGCCTCCAGGAGTAATAGGGTAGTGTTAGAAACCTTGCTGTATTGAGAGCACCTCCTCTGGGTCAATTCCAGTGCAAAGAGAGATTAGTTACATGCACATGAACTACCCTGCAAATTTACTAGGGATAAATAGAAAGCAGATTCCAGGTCCGTCATTCAGAAAACTTCATGAATGTGCTCGAGGAAAAAAAACCTAAACAACAAAAAAATCAAAACCCCCCCACTTCATTTAGAACATACTTTGTGTGGTTGCTTTTGTATGCAATGAATAAAGTTTAGGAGGCAGAGCAGAGATCGTGAGCAGTGATACTGAATGGCTGACTTGCTTTTATGTCTTCTTGGGATGTTGTTGTAAAGCTGCACAGTGATTTGGAGCCTCCTTAGGTGCTGTCCTTTCTTCAGCTGAGTTTCCAGGTTGTCAGAAAGCCTGAAAGGAGAGACTGGGAGAGGAACTGCTGGAAGTGAATTTGTTTGGAAATGCTCCAGCTGATAGAGAAGAAAGCTTCTGGGTCAGGGAGCATGTGTGCTCTTCAGCAGTGGTCTGAAAGGAAGGGGCAACTTAAAAACTGTCTTGGTATTGTGGCTGCTTCACTTGCAGTGTTTAAACTCATTTAAAACTTGTGGAAACATTAATCGGGAAAGGTGATGACCCCATATGCTGAGGAGAGCACGCTAAATTCCTGTGTTTCATACCTCAGCCTCCTGTAGCACAAATGTCTTAGTTGGAGGTAAACATTCAGAAGATGAATGGGTCACTGGAATTGTATTTATTGGTTTTATTTATTTTCATTTGAGGCAATGATGGTGTATTTTCTTTCCTTTCCAGTTTATTATCATTGAAGTCAGTAATGGTATTGCAGTTTTACCATCTCTCTCCCCCAGAAATTCCAGGAAAGACTTTTGTTCACAACTTTAGCAAGGTTTTTCATCACATGGTTTGAATAGAAGTAGGATTGGATTGTGTATAGATGAAATTGAGTGTTACTGTCACAGACTGGTGTTGGTTTGTAGATTTGGGGTGTGTTAATATATCATTGCATTGGACTGTGGTGGAGACACTAGTGCACATGTGGTCTTTTACTGCCATTTAAGACTCACTGAATGATGTGTGATGTCCACTGGGGCTGGTAGATGTGACACGGGACAGCATGAGACTCATGTCTTCCACAGCTGGCAGCTGAAAGCTGAGCAAGGTCACCCAAAATGACACTGGACCATGGATAACTGAATCAGACCTTACATGTCCTACAAGTCAGCAGCATCCCTTCTGAAGCCACAGCAGATACTGGTGTGAAGTGAACAAGATGCTCACTGGGGCTTGCTCAAAGGCAATTACACTGTTTTGCAGTTGTGTCTTGCTTGTGTTTTCTCATTTTAAGGTGGACATAATTGGGCAATATGATTGTGAATATCTGCCATCCAAATAGAGAGAGAGCTTGTTGTCATGACAACAAAAGATGGTGAGCTGTTTACTTTAAAGTGAGTTCTGCACAAGCATTCACATCAAGCTGTGACTGAAGATCAGTGTTTGAAGAATTATTTTTCAGAGAGTCCATTCCTCCTTTAAAATATTTGCTGTATTTGTGCAGTTTTACCCCAGGATATCTGGAAGACGGCTTTTTGAAAGCTTAACCCAGGACAGAGCGTACGCTTTTATTTTCAAAAGGCACTCTTTAGTTCAGTAATGGAAATCCTACCTAGACTACAAATAGCGGCATATGGAAAAGCCAGCCAGTCAACTATCTGCTGTTTATATAAAAGGAATTTGTAGTGAAGAGACTTCCTTTTAAAATGAATCATATGGTAACTCACTTTTATAATCCTTTAATATCTTTCTGGCTTTAAAAGGTATTTGGGTTTAAGAGCATGCTTTGTGATATTAATTTTATCTCACTGAGCTTTCTTTCGTATATAAATCTGTACTGGGGCAGAAGAGATATTATTTATTCATTCCTTGGAAGTACCTTTTATACAATGTGTACTGAAAAAGAAATGTGTACTTGATGTTCAAATGAGTCAAACTACTACTCTTTCTGAGTAAATATGCTGTGTATAAAAAGAACTGTGTAAGTGCTGCATACCATTAAATAGTTACCCAACTGCCTTGTTGTAGTAGTTACCTTTTTGTATACTTTCATCTACTTACTGTCCAGAAAGTTCTTAATTCATCTTTCAGTTAAGCTTATGAAGATTGTGCATTTGTTTGTGTTTATTTAATATAAACAAAGAACGTTAACACTATCACAGATATACGTAAGCTGCTAAAGCCAGTAATATTATTTGAAATTCTTCAGCCATAGGTTGGTTTTGATGGCTAGACATTAAATATAATGATAATCTGTAGCACACATATTTGTATTTTAAATGTTTGTGTTTCTACAGGTGCATAACTGTAGTTCAGGAAGCCAGAGGCAGTCAGAGAGGAATAGGGAAAAAGTTGATGAGAATGCTTAAATAGAACTTGCAGTTCTTACACAATAGGAAGATCTAGCTGAGTCACTTTTTACATATCCAGTGCTGCTACTTGAAATTTGAATTGGAAATGAAAAAGTTTCAAGAAGGATTTAATACATCTGAAATCAGGGGTTTTTTTCTGGTTTTTTTTGGTTACAGCATGTAGCTCAACTGTGTTAGGGCCCAGGAGCTGTGGTTTTATAATCCCAATCTAAAAAAATGCCAATCTCAGAAAGAACTTGTCACTTTTGAGGCAGTCAGGATCTTGAAAAGTCACATCTTTAGCCAGCCCTCTACCTTTTACCTCTGTGCTTGTCTCATTAATATTTCAGTAGTCCCTGAACCAAGACAAGAATGTGTGACTCGATTCTTTGAATTATGCAGCATGGGAAATATTATTTAGTTAGTTATTTCAAGTAGCAATAATGCATTGAAGATTGGTGTCAAAGGCTCCTTAAGTTAATGAGAGAGGCAGTGTCAGTGATGGTGAGGAAAGAAACTGGAATAATACCAGAAAAGACAAGTGGCATGAGTGGATTTGTCAGACATTTGTAAACATCAATAGCAAAACATATATTAATCATCTGTTTTTCTTGCAAGCTTAAAAATTGTGAACTTGAGCCAGTTTTCTGTACCACTCTTTTCTGGTGTCATACCTGATGAGTTAACTATAACTCATTTCCTCTGCCAATGAGACCAACTGGCTATGTCAGTAATTTGCCACATGTCTAGCGCTGGTGCTCCCAGATCCTCCCTCCTCCACTGACTCCATGTGTTAGCTCTGATTGGACAGTCTCACTGGAAGGTAATTGTGTAAGGAGAGAGGCCAGGTTCTGGCATTCCTGTCAAAGGAATGTTGGTGTTATGGGGTGCACTGTGCTCATGTCTCTCCTGCACATACCCTTTGGTTTCCTGTACTAGACAAGCTGAGGAGGACAGGACTTGTGGTCTATCCCATCTCTGGTTCTCCCCTGCTTTAGGCAGGGTCAGCGAAGAATGGAAGGAACCAGATGTGAAGGCACTGAAGTAGCAGCGAAGGCAGTGTGGTGTGTTGTGAGCAGGATGCCAGGCTGGGGTGGTACTAAGGGTCGAGGAGGTGGGCTGGGAATGAGCAGACAGGCCCACATTCCTTTGGCTGATAGACATGGCTGATGGAAAGGGAATTTTACTCCTGTGTGGTTTCCCTTGAATACCAGGAAACTGAATAGGAGATGGGGTTCTGGGAAAATACAATTATGGGTAATCTTGTTTGTCTCAATTCTTTAGAAGTCAATTCGGTGTATGAATGGACAATGTCTTTCAACTCTAACATCCTTTCTTGAAGGTTTTCTATACTGTTTCCTGCTCCTGTTACTATTTCTTCAGAGATTCCCCTTTGTGTTTTATTCTCCATTCTCTGAGGGTGAAGTTTGAAGAATAACCTCCCTATTGGCCAGCTGATGCTCAGCCAGACATTTTTCATAGTCCTCTGGAACCTACTTTGGATCTTACTTGCTTGAAAGTAGTTCCATTGATTGTAAATCTGTCATATGACAGAAATTCTGGAGTAGGGAGCATCTTTGTTCTTCCTGGTGATAGTAAGCCTGCAAAGCAGAGCAAGATGAAGAATCCTATCTAATATAGTGACATGTGAATTCTGATATATTCTCTGTACAATAGACAAAGATATCTATACACCACTGAGCAAATAAGAGCTGTGATGTTGGGGAGTAAGTAGAAGAGCCTTGGTCTTTTGCTTTCTCAGCCAGGAGTAGCTGCAAAGATATGCCTGCAGTTTGTAATACGTTGGTTTCCATTGCGTGTAGGAAAGGGTTGAACAGGTCAGGTATTGCAGTGATAATACCTGTACACACATTGTAGTTAGTATTAGCCCTTCATGCTGCTCACATTAAATCTTTACTTTTCTTCCAGCAGTACACATGTGTAAATTCACAGTCATCCAAATGTAGAAAGGAGGGGGTTGCTGAGAGTTGTGAAAGGAGAGTGAATCAAGTGTATCCAGCAAGTTAGCTACATGGGTAAGAGATGTTTCATTGTCTATTTTTGCCTTGCAGGAAGAATGCAAACAAATACTGGCTCGGCAGAAATCCAGTTCCCAGTCTGATTCTCATGATGATGAGATTTCCCCTCCTCCTCCCAACCCAGTGGTAAAAGCCCGACGGAGGAGAGGTGGGGTCAGTGCAGAAGTGTACACAGAGGAAGATGCTGTTTCTTACGTCAGAAAGGTAACACGCTGCCATCTATCTGAGATGTACAATCAAGTGATTCACTTTTTGCTCACTATTTGAAATCACGGCTCAGCCTGTAGGCTGGTGTCCTTATGCCAGCATATGCATGGCTTGACCACTTTCTTCACACTCAAGTTCTTTAGCTGACTCCTTGACTAAGTACTTTCCCCATCAATGTTGCTTCAGCCTTTTCTGTTCTTCCTCTTTTTGAGACGTGCTGCGAATCTGTTTTCCCCTTTAATAGGGCAAGTAGTTCTCAGCCATTTTCTTGATATTCAGAGACTGTCAGCTTTTGAGTTTTGTCAGAACCTCACAGTTTTGGAAAGCAGACTTTTCTATTACTGGATTTACTGCGTTTCACTTCCGGCGTGTACCCCCCTCTACGACATCAAATAACACACGACAACGGTAGCAGCGAATA
>JANIJG010021865.1:14486-42869 GCA_024611175.1 Megaceryle torquata
TATTTATAAACATTAACGAGGTCACCCCTCAGTCTCCTCCAGGCTAAAGAGACCCAGCTCCCTCAGCCTTTCCTCATAGGGCAGATGCTCCACTCCCTTAATCATCTTTGTGGTTCTGCGCTGGACTCTCTCAAGCAGTTCCCCGTCCTTCTTGAACTGAGGGTTCCAGACCTGGACATAATATTCCAGATGCAGCCTCACCAGGCAATACTTCAGTCAGTCCTGCTTATCCCCATTTCCAGCTGTCTTGAAGTTCCATGAAAATCACTCCCTTCCACATCTTGACCTACTTTCCTCAACTTTGCCTCACCTCAGAAAAATAAGACTTCAAATACAGGCTGTAAGGGTTTTCAGTTGAGATGGAAAAGAAAAAGCAATTCAAGGATATGTCAGTAGTATTCCCAGAAGAAAATAAGGGGAAACTTTAAGAGCTTATCCATGAAAACCTCATACCAAGCTGATGCATTTTACGGCCAAGCCTCAGCTCATCCTTCCAGAGCGTGGGCAGAGTTCCACGTGCCCATCCAAGCTCTGCCACCAGCCTGCATTTGCAAGCAGGTAGGAGGACTTTGGACACCCACTTAACAGGCATTACTCCTTAGCAAAGCCTCTCAGATTAGAAGCCATTGCTGCTTTGGGAACATCTTTGAGTCATTATGTAGGCTATGTTACTCAGTGACAAGACACAGCATAACTGTGTGTTACTACCAGGAACAGAACATTAACAGAAATGTTTCTTCTTAATTGAGTAAAAAGTAGTTAGAAAGTAGAAAAAAGGTAATGTTTTGAGAACAGACACCCACACAAAGTTGATAATTGCCATTTTTTTCACAGCGCCACAGATTCCTGCAACTATGGGATACTTTACTATGGGGGAGCCAAATGATGATTCAGGTTGCCCTATATACTCATATTGGTCAGGGTGGGAGCGCAAGCCTCAGCTAACACCACGGGTGAGTTTGTGTGCACCCTGAGCATGGAATCTGTGTGGAGATTTTTTCAAAGACCCACAGTTACTGCAAAAAAATCCAAATGAAATAACTTTTTTTTTTTTTTTTTTCCCCGACCACATCTGGATGTGGATGTGGTCAGCCTCGGGTTCTGCCCTAGCATTGCCTGAAACAAAACTGTTTGTCCCATGAAGCCTTGTCTGTCCTGGTTTGAGTCTACTTCTAAATTCATACTATCACAAGTATGATAGCAAACATTTTAAAGCACAAGTATTTTAATTTCTGTGACATGTCCTTGGGCTCTGTTGGATCAGTTGCTGATAGAGTCAAGGACCTGGCACCAGCCCAGAGGAGAGCTTTCTTGTTTGATTTTTTTTTTTTACTTTTTTTCTTTTTACTATATTAGTCACCTGCTAGTATCTGAGCTGCAAACCAAAGCAGATGTGATTATCTCAGCTGTCATTGGGACGGAAGTGGCATTGTAAATAGATAGGATCCAGACCACACAGCACTTTAAAGATCCAATTGCAACATGCTGGTATACAAATACTGACAAATAGGAAACTGCTGCAGCCTTTCAAGCATCGATGCAAAGATTTCACAAGGACTATCACCATTGTCAGCTATCTCATTCATACCTCTGAGTACCATCTTACATAGAGTATGCTGCAAAAGACCCTTCTCAAAGCTGCATATTCAGCTTTAAGGAGAAAAGGAAATGATAGGCAGAAATAAGTAATTGAACTGCCACCCTTACGGCAACCTTAAGAGCAGCTGAATCAATAAGGAGTGAAAAGTACAGCACAGGTGATGTAGACTTTTGAAAGGAAGAATGTTATTGAGAAGAGCAAGGTTAGAAAATCATCATTATAACTAGATTTAGAGGTATAAGCAAAGACTTAGTCAGTCTGAAAGAAATTATCTTCACAGAATTAAGCATATAGTTAACTGGACTTCTAAACCAGCTTGCACTTGTACAGTTTTCTAGTACCAGTAGTGGTCATTCTTATCACAGCAGATGTTCTCTGAAATTTTGTGTCAGCATCCATTGTTTATGGTAAACAGTTCTTTTTACAAAACCATAGGGCTTTTGATATCTAGAACAATTAAATAAAACATGTATTTTTCCTATCTTTGTGTATTTATAGATGACCAATACCTACAGCATATCATCTGTAGGTAAGATAGCACTTGAATGGCTAATTAGTTTTGAATTTGCAGATATATTATTGTTATCTTTGATTCTGCTAGCAATTCTAATACCCTAATTTTGCATTTTTTAGGATTCTTACCATATTTTCTAGCAGATATTTTCATTTCAAGGGGACTTGTCAGGGAGCAAGATGCTTCTTGGGGTCAGTAGAGCTGGCAACACTTCTAAGGTAGACTTCAATAGTAATCATATCACTGATTTTTCTAGACTTCTCTGAATATTATATGACATTTGATTTATTTATGTAATAACTTACAGGAGTTTATTTTTACATGTTATGTTCAAAACTGTAAGTTTAAATTGCTCTCAGGTTTTTATGTATTTATTAGAACCAGAACTAGTTATGAATAGAGATAAGTCATTCTTTGACACTTATTGGCAACAAACTCTGTTATATAAACTCCCATTTCATTTTACCAGTTGAATAATCGAAGTACAAGTAATATATATCAGAGCCCAATGTTACTAAACTGTAAAAAATCTGCTAAGAATCCACAGAATTCTATTAATGCAAATACTACCATGGGTGATTTTCCTTCCTTGTTTTTCTTCCTCCTTTTTAAAAGTGTAAGAAACACAGACACCTGATCTAAGGACTCCCTCACCTTCCCATACTGAGGGTATTTTGTTCATGTGTATTTCTGAGCATAAAACAGAAGAAGATGTATTCCATTCTGCATCTCCAAATGAAAAGTACAGTCAAACACATTTTGAAGGGCCGGAGGTTGCTACTTAGGAAGAGTTCATATTGCAACTCCATGTTTGTCTTTATGGGGCACAGGTTACGTTCACTATGCTGACCTCATTGACACAACTGTGTTGTCCAGGAGAGCAATCCTGTGATTTTACAATTCATTTTGATTGTATGGTGCAAACCCAAACAACTTGGTCTAAACCCAAACAACCTGATACCTCCTCTAGTGTACACCTCCCGGATGTTGCCATAGCCAAAATGATGCTGCTGTCTCAGGGTATTCTGATGGGATGTGATGGGGCCATTCTGCCAACTCTTTGCCATACAAAAAATAGCCATATGATAGTAAAAAATACAGTTATGAGGGACTTTGTTACCCACTTCTGTGAAAACAGTTCAGAGTCTTCTAGGACACCCACTTACTCTACTCTTTAAATCAGAGTTACTCACTCTTTTCAGTCCAAACCAGTATAGACTTGTGGATAAGGGAAGAGTTAATTTTTGAAGGAAAGATGACACAGGCTAGTTTTTCACAGGACTGATCTCAAAACAATTTTTTTACTGTTTGATGAATTTGCTTTTTTAAGCTCATAGTTATAGGTACTATAATCACTTACCTTGGTTCAATGCAGCTTTATAATATTCAGCATCATACACTTTAAAAAATGGACTAAATTCAGATTTCAAGTTCATTTTAACAGCAAGTAAAATGTTTGGCTTGTAAAACTTGCCTGTAGGCTGAATACGTTTCCGTGCTAGCAGCTTCCAGGAAACTCTTAGGTTACAATTACAAGAAGTTAAAACTGCAGCAGCAGAATTGTTAACTGGAAGTCAGAATTTCCTTTACACCATTCCTCTCATGCTTAGTCTTAACGGGCTAGCTTAAATTGTTTTGGGTTTGTTTGTTTAGTTGTTGGGTTTTGTTTGTTTGTTTGTTTTCTTTTCTACATTGTTTTGGTATTTTTGTGACTTTTTTTCTTTCTGAGCTTAACTTCTAATTATTTCTTCTTTGGCCTGGTTCTTTTACTTTATTATCTACTTAGATACTTTATTATCTACTTAGAGCAGCATTTTCTAACAACCATTCCAGGTTATGGGATACTCTCCTTTAAATTTATTAGGGATACGTCAAATACTTAGAACAGGTTAAAAACATTTTTGTGTTCCTTTCCAGGCTTCCTAATTACATGGTCAGTAATCCAAAGAAGAATGTAAGCAGGAAAGTCTGTGGTAAGAACAATAATAGCAGTGTTTGCTCTAAGGAACAAAACTGAAGCAGATTTTACAAATTAAAGGAAGAGAAGGAAAGAAGGTAATGGGTGGATTCAGCTGGAAGAAAGACCCGGGGATTTTTCTTAATAATTTAGACAATGAGAAACCGTGAGTGAAGATAACTAGAGCATTATAGAAAATCTGAAGACAGACATAGAAACATGATCTAATAAGGCTCAGCAAATGATGAGTCTAGGGATGATACTGCAAGACAGACAGTATCCCAAACAGATCTGTGCTCCGTAGACTCAGATGACCCCTGTTTTCTTAAATTAAGATGCAAGGAGATGACCCTGAGAAAGTGAGAAAGGACTGGTCTGGAATGCTGGCTGAGTGAGCCACAGGGACAGAGGACAGTTTGTTTGATCCTATCCGTCTGTTACATGAACACAGAGCTGAGAGACTGGGCAACCATGCTGAGAAACGGAAACAGAATTTATGTCCGAAGAAATGACACGAGGCTTTATGTTTGCTTACTTAATATAAATGTAAAATATAAAAATAACATGTTTATATCTTTGTTTAAATAGCAAATGTGAGATTTACAGACAAATTGTCACTGCTGCAGCCACTGGAATGTGCCAGCAGATCTGCAGCCCCATGTCTCCTTACAGCTGCTTTTATATTTGGAGTATAAGCCATGTTAGGTCCTGGAGGATTTATCAGAGGGCAGCTGTGGAGTGTTTAGGAGAGAACCTAAGGACGATATGGCTCCAAAATAAATCTATGTTTGGCTACTTCATCTTCTGACACGTGAGACTTTTCTACATAAAAAAAACTTCCAGTGGAGGAGACAGAGTCTTTCAGAGATGATCTGCAATTACTTCCCCACTCTACACCACAGGCTTTGAAGGCTTCTTTCTGTGAATTTTGTATGTCTAACAGAAAAAAAAAGATAACATGTGGACATATGACTGGATGGAATACGTATTATTAAAAAACATTCAAAACATTCCAGTAGACAAACTTTTTTCCATGAGAAAAAACACGTTACTCACATTGCTTAATAAGCTTGTGGAAGTCTCTTTGATGTTATGGTTGCTACAGGTAATACTACACAGAACAAAGAAGCAGTAGCTTGCAAATAGACAATAACTTGATTATTTAGTTGATAATTTATTTTGTTCACACATGCAATTAAAATCAAATGTAAGGACTGTTTGGTAGTTTATGGAAGACAGAAGAGTAAAAACAAAGAGTAATCAAATAAAACCTCTGTAAGCAAGACCTGCTCTGAATGGAAATTTATTTTCCATTTGTGTAATTTTTTGGAAATAACATAAACAGATAAGAAGCAGCCCATCAGGAAAACCTAGGAAATCAAACCCAAAATGACCTTTTTCCTTTGTCCTTGCAAAGGAAGTCTGGGAAATGCCCATGAGCTTCCATTCATCTTGTTTCATAGGAAAATAGGAGACAGTAGGCATCTTGAGCTGATCTGTATTGATTCATGCACAGGGATCCTCCTCCAAGACCATTGTGCTTAACAACTAAGCAAATTCCAACTGCCCTTCTAAAATGAGTTTTATAATGTCACATTGGTCACTGGTCACATTTGAAAGGTTTCAAGCAATCATTTGAATAATTATTTTGATTAGGAGATGTTGATTTTTAGGTAGTATTGCACCAGGTTATAAATTCCCAAGTCTATTGCATAGTCCAGGATTGATTATGAAGTATTTATCTTTATTTCTTGGAAAGATGTCTGCCTTTTTCCCTTCTGTAGTAGTCAAGGACAATTTCAGCATTCTGTGTCACAATTTTCCATTTTTGCACCACATCCACAAATCCACTCCTGCAGCTGTTCCTCATGTGATTATTCCTAGTAGTTTCATTGTGGTTACCCATGTGAATACAGCTTATTGTTGTGGTTTACCATCATAGGCTACAAATATGCAAAATTATAAAGGGACAGGAAACTTTCAAACCTTTTAAATAATTTTGTTTGTTTCTTTTTGATATGCATTATTTTTGTTTGTTTTGGTTTTGTTTTGCTTGGGTTTTTGTTTTGTTTCATTTTGTTTTAAGATTGCCCTGCAGCTATTTAAAAATAGCTTTCAGAAGCTTTAAACCAGCTTTCACTGATTTACTTTAAGTTAGTCAACCACAGGATAGCAAGCAGTTTCAAAATCTGCCAAACCTTCAGCCAGTAAAAAATAGCAATTATGCAGTTATTTTTAATAGCTGCATATTGTATAAAATAGAAATATCTATAAAACATGGCATAGGTTATTTTATGACAGTATAGAGCATGCATTTGTGACAGTATAACTCCTCTAATTATTATGAATAACAGCCAGGTGAACCAGCAAGGAAGAAAGCATAGGGCCAACGTCTAGTATTTTGGAGTATATATTCGTACTGGAGAAACAGGCTCCTAAATACACTACTGTAATGGATACTGGACAAGCATGCACTATAAAAAAATATCCGTTTTCCTTTTCTTTTGAACACCATATGGTGAAAACTGTTCCCTGGTGCCAGCAAAGATCTCTGCTGCATCAGTTACTTTGCCATGGAGATAAGAACTATGAGCTTTTGGACTCACATACAGTGTAAACAGTCACCACTTGATCGCTTTGCTGAATACAGCTCACATCCCATTTCTTACTTCTCAGCTCATGTCTTGGAACTGTATCTAAACTGACCTCAAAACAAGGAACACTTAGCCAAATTCTTTACCTAGGAAGAAGTTACCTTCTCAGAATGAAAGAAATGTGAGCTATGCCAAATTAAGAGACTAAGCAAGCAAGTCAATAATGGAGGATTTGCTGTCATAAAGACTACTTTGAATTACAGTGTCTGCAGGAGACCTTGTCAGTACTTTTATGTGTTAGGAGGTTATCGGCCATCTTCTCCATGCTGCTCTTAGTTTAAAGTGGGTGGGGAGTCGCAAATATTAACACTGCAAGAAATATGTCACTGGTTTCTATAGCAAGGGATGTAGTCTCATAATGATAAATATGGTACCCGAACACTGAATCATTCTGCACTTTTAATGGAAACATCTTTGACAACATCAAGAAAGACTGATTACAGATAAGAAATCCGGGAATCAGCATATGGTCTGGCTTAGCTGGAAATCTCCATCACTACTGAGCAGAAAAATCCTCTTCTAAAGGCTACAGCAACCCTTAGGCTGATAATATAAAAAATGTGTCCCATGGTATGCACTTAAGCAGCTGCTGGTGGTCATGACATGACATGAGGCATCTCTTCAAAAGTACAGAGCAACCCTGAACAGCAGTTCAGTGAAAGCTGTGAAAGTAAATAAACATTTTAAATTGTAGAAGTTAAATTCTAAATAATTAATAAGTCTGAGATAATTGGTACAAAACCTAATGTATCATTTGTTACTTTTGTTAAATGTAGCCTTCATTATCTCAGTTTAACACAAACTCTCTAAACTTAATTTAGACAGACCTTAAATCATCTAAAACCAAATAGTGTAGCCTCTCAGAAGTTCTGCATCAATTTCCTATCAGGTTTTAAACCACACATTTGTTGTACTCCATTGAAAATAGAAGAAAACTATGTGGAATTTTGTTCACATTACATGACTAACTCTGCAAAAGATGTTACTAATACTCACAGGAAAGTTCTTACAACTACCACTGGAGAAGAAATATTAACCCAGAAGTCTGAATTAAATTGATTACTCACCCAATAAACTGAATGAAGTGTCATAATTGTCTTATGAGTCAGTGGAAAAGGTATGAAGTGAATTATACTGTATCCTCCCGAACCTGTGTAGGAATTTATTTACAAGGGACTATAGTTACCCCAGTTGGAGTTTGGCCAAGGGATGAGAAGTAACACCACCTCTTGCTTTTATGAAAAAAAGAAGCTATGTTTGTGCCATGCATCAGTGCAGAGAAAGATTTAGGTTCTTGTATTAATCCTGAAATACCTCCACTGAAATATAATTGGAAAAATGAGCTTTTAGAATTGCACTTGAATGGGTAGAAAGATCACAGAGCATTTACTTGGTCCTTCCTCAAGTTTCTATTGGCAGGGTTGAAATAATTAAGCCTAAACCACAGAGTTACAGTGAAACTGATTACATCATTCTGCAAAGCAAGTAACGTGTAGTTTTATGAATGTGCTGGAAGCTACCAAGAAACTTCCACTAAATCCTCCTGCCCTTCACCACATGATATACCCAGATTTCCAGGTAAGGAATAAAACAGAATATTTTTTGCATTCCTATTTATGTGCAACAGAGAGACACATACAAATGTGCATGCTTTCTTACTAATATAATCAAAAGAAACAACAGCAAAGTAATTTATGGTGTATTTGCTCACTGGAAATACACATTTCCTTTATCTTACACTAAATAGCTGGTTTCAGGTATTTGAATTTAAGATGAATAAAAGACTTTGTAGACCTGGGGACACTGATTAAAAAAAAAAATTATCTTAAAAATGCATATGGAGTTCATGGGGTATAGCAGTGTTGTACAATCAAATTAATTTGTAAATGCTTGTACATTTCTGTACATAAACTTTGGCACACGGATATATTCCACTGGGGAAGAAAAATGAACCCAACAACCTAAAGCTGCTATTCAGAAATATCTCTGTGAGCTGCTTGCGTAGTAGTTCGAAGGTTGGATGAGCTGTATCTGGGAAAAAAGTCATTCTTAGCCAGATGCAGAAAAACTACTCCATTATTCCTATCAGGCACTGGGAGAATTTTAAAAAGGAGCTCAAATGAACCTACGCCAGCACATCACTGAATCGCTTACTGTGTGCGGAGATAGAAAAGTCATCCATCAGTAGTATTGTTTTACTTTAATTTTTACAAGTATACGGAACTAGTAGCTCATTTTAAATTAAAATACTGATAAAATGATACAAAAATGTAGCTTTTTATGCTTCTGCCTTAGAGCACAAAAAAACCCCAACAACAACAACAACAAAGAACAAAAAAAAATGAATGCATCTTCTCTGGATTTTATGATCCATTTCAAAGCTGTTTATTATATGTAAAACCTCCAGACTGTCTCCATGTCTAATGTTTGGTGAGCACTCCTTTGCTTCCTCTATTCTTTTAGCATTTATTCCGACCACAGGAATTGTTATGATTTGGTGGTCATTAGCGTGTCAGCTCTTTTCCTAACTGAATGGATTTGCAGGCCAGAAAGGTTATTTTGATCACCTAGCTTGACCTCCATAGCAACATAAGCCAAGAAATTTTATAATGTGAACTTTGTGTTGAGTCCATAATTTCAGGAATGACTTAGAGCTCAAGATTTTGAAAAGATACTGGTTCTTCATTTAGAACGTGGGAGATAAGTTTAGGGGGTCCTTAAGGATATTATACCAAAGAACTCCTCTGGTGACTAAAAGGATCTTGTGCTTATTCTAAATTTGTGTAATTTCCTGGTTCTCACTGTCATCTTACCCAACAGATTAAAGAGACTTTTAATATTTTTCTTCTTGTGCAAATCCTAGTACGTTATGATCAAGCTTTTGTATAAGCTAAACAGATGCTGCTTCTGTCTCTCAATGCAAGGCAGATTTTCCTGGCTTTTCCAGTTTGTCAATTATTTGTGTTAAAATGCAACACCACTATTTCAGTCATAGTTTGATGAATGCCACATATAACAATATTATTATTTCTTAATATTATTCTGCTTTTACATCCCAAATTTGTACCATAAGCATGAATCTGAGAGTTGTTCATAACCACATTATAATACCTCTGTAACTTGACTTCAAAATATTCTTTGTACTTAAACCACCTTTCCTCTCATCTGTATTCAAATAAACTTTCAGTAAGTCCTATTCTAGGTGCTCTGCAAAAAATGCAGGCTCTGCTTCACAAGTAACATCTCCCTATAAATATTTTTGGCTGCATCTATGTTATTAGTGATTATTTTATGTTTTCTTTACATAAGTTAATAAAGTTTATAAGTAGGATTGGGAGAAAATCTAATATTTGTTGTACTTTGCTGAACGGGTCCCCATTCAATGATGACTTTCAATATATAATTATTTTTCAGATCTGCTGGGCAATTTTTTTTTTTTGTTTCTATAAATATATGTTGCAAGTTTTGTATAGAGACATTTTAATGAGAAAATTCACACTAAATAGAATATGGCACAATGTCTTTATAGAAGTTGAAAACTATAGTTACCTTTGCCAGTTGAAATACTGATGCCATCAAACAACAAGCCTAAATTCCAGCATATCCAGCTGATACTTGAAACTCAGTAATTCTTTAATTCCTACGGGTGATTCTTCGGTTTGACTTTCATGATTTTGCCAAAGGTTCTCATTATGTTATATTAGCTCAAATAACCTTTTGCTTTACATTTCTAATGGGCACCAAATCAGTTTCCCTCTTTCATTTCTGGAACATAGACAGGGTAATTATCACCATGAATGATTCAGAATCCCATAAAATTCTGGGATGTGACTCAGTTGGTCCTGAAAGTTTAAGTGTTTTTACCTTTACCTGCTGCTATTTAGCATTCTCAGTAAGTAATGACTGAATAAAACATTTGCAACTATATCTGTACAGTATTACTGCATTATCCATGTTTCTATTAAAGAGATGCTTTTGTACAACAACATTGTTACTGAAAATTGTGTATTTCAAAGTAGCACAGAAAACCTGCCACTCTCATGATTTTTTTTCCTGACATTTAAAAAAGGTATCCCCCTTGTCCTTTAGGCAATGAGCCAAGATTTTAATTCATGTTTTTAGCTACTATTAATAATTCTCATGGTTTCATAACCACTAACCTACCATTTTTGCTTATCTGCTTCCATATTTTTCCTTTTGTTTTGTACACATATTAACAGATGCTTTCATTTTCTTTCTTTAACTGAATGTGTTTAGGCAAAAAGAAACTGATGATTGTGGCAATATCATCCGCACAGTCTTCCTAAATAAACTATCATTTACCTATTTGATGTACTTCTCCTACATATCTCTGTCTATACAGGTATCATTTGAGTTTTCTTCAGACTTGGAACACTGTCCCAGCAAAGCTGGGAAATATATGGGAAATGTTTATATGTAGCACATACAGTTAAATTATGCCATTTCACGTGTAAGCAACCATAAAAATCAATAGATTAACTGTTATTTTGGTCAGAGTTGCCAGAATTCAAAGCACCTGAGTGCTCTGAAAATAACATAGGATTTTATTTTAGAAAATGTTTATCTATTATTTATACAAAACATAGGGCATGCTTACTTGGGGAGTTTTGAGATCTAGACATGTCCTACAGATTGAGATAAAAAAATAATGATCCTCATATGGCTCATTCTAGTTAACTTTAGCTAAATGTTTACATAGCTGCTCATCCAGTTCTGTATTCAGATTATCAGTCTCAGTACTAATTTTCTTGATTTAACACTAACTCATAAACACACCAGGTCTTGGATTTGTCAACTAGAGTTCCCGATCTATCTTTAATGAGCCTGAGGAGTGTCTGTCCCTGTGCATTGTGTCTTTCTCATGGAAGGTATCAACTACTACAAACACTCAAGTTGTGACAGACATCCTACTAAAAAACCATAGCTCATGCATTTGAATAGATGAGCCTTAGATAGGAGTCTGCAAAACATCTGCAAAAGGATCCTTCACTGACAAAAAACCCCAAACACCTCCCTCCGTGTAAGCTACACATTTGTGTATTTGGACTTTTTATCCTCTGATTTTCTGAAAGAATTTCCTTAGTTATTTGGAATCTTATTAGTTACAGATGTATCTACGAAGCATCCAGAAAAGTAGGCTTCCCTGGCAGGCATTCCCCTAGTACGTAGCCTCTGATTACATTTTGTGATTTATTTTTTTTCCTGACCTGAAAGCCCCCCACAACCTTGTCCACAGCACTCAGTTGCTCCCTCCATCAGCGGTTAAGCTGTGTATTCAGTGCAGAAGAGTTCTGTAGTTTACATGAAAAGATAAAGGTGTACAAGCCCCAATGCTCTCAAGTGCTCCAAGCATTTACATATAGTCCTAAGGTGTCTAATGCCTGCACGCCTTCTAACAGTACTGCTAACTAGTCACTCGGAGGGAATTCACAATTCAAAAAGCCATGGCCGTGCGCTTGTATGCAATCGAGCACGCGTGTCCAATTTCACCTACAAACAGAAACTATTTGGAAGAGGAAAATCCTACAAAAGAAAAATCTCAAAACTAAAAAAAAAAACCCCAAAACAAACAAACAAACAACAACAACAAAAAAACCCAAACACCCCAACCAACCAGACACCAAAAAAATCTCAGGAATCTCTTCGCTTAGATGCCTGAGCAGCGCTACCGACAACGAACGCGCTCGTTCCGAGCTGTGGCTGTCGCAGCTTCAGCGCCAACTTCCCAGCATTTTTACTTTCTCGCCACACCGCGTACATAGGTACGCGCAGATACGGCTACAGATAGAGGCATAGCTGCGGAGCCCAGGCAGGGAGGGCCCGGCCGCTGCACTGCAGCCCACGCAGCTTGCGGCGGTTCACCTCCGGCCCACCAGAGGCGGAGACGGCGACCACCGCCGCTCCAGCCGCGCTTCGCTCAGTCGCTCGGGGCCGAACATGGCCGCGCTCACCGCCACACCCTGGGGAACCTGAGACGAGCAGCAGACCCCAACCACAGGGCCCAGCGCCCTTCACCACAAACCGGCCCCGCAAAGGGCGGGGCCTGCCCGGCAAGGGCGGGAACTTCCGGCTCCAGCCGACCCCGCCCCTCACCTCGATCTCGGGTCCGCGCTAAGCCAATGAGGGTGGGGAGCAGCAGCCGGGCAGGTAAAGCGGGCGCCCAATCAGGAAGGCGCCGCGAGAGCAGGTGGGGGCGGGACTTCGGCGTGCCGCGCGCGCGGCCCCGCCCCTTTGCCCCGCTCGCCGCCGCGCCCAATCGGTCTGCGCGGCGGCGCCCGGCTTTCCCCGCCCGGCGGCGCGCTGGTGTGTTTGGGGGTGGGGACGCGGCGCGCTGGTGTGTTTGGGGGTGGGGACGCGGCGCGCGCCGGCTCCGCGGGGTGGATCTACCTGCCAGGAACGGCGCCGCCTGCGGCATTCGCCGGCGGGGCTTGCGCCCGGCCCGCCTCCTGACGGCCGCCGCCCGCCCCCAGCTGCCGCCGCGTGAGGGGCCGCCCGGCGGCCGGGCCGTGAGGGAGGGCAGCGGGCGGCCCGGGCCGGAGCAGCGCGGCGGCAGCCATGGCACTGGTGGCACCGGAGACTCGGAAGTTCACGCGGGCGCTGAGCAAGCCCGGCACGGCGGCCGAGCTGCGGCAGAGCGTCTCCGAGGTGGTGCGCGGCTCCGTCCTCTTGGTGAGTGCGGGGGCCGCCCGTGAGGGGCCCGGGCGAGCCTCCGCCGCGGCCTCTCGGGGCTGCGCGGGGCGCTGGGGGGGGCGAAGCAAGCGTTGGCCCTGGAGAAGCCGACGGGTTCTTTAATTCCTCCTGGGTCCGCCCGGGCTGTCAGGCAGCGGTGGTGGGGAGGAGGTCGGCGCGGCCCCGTGCCGGGCTTGAGGCTCTTAGCCTCCCCCGGAGGCTGCCGTGAGCGGGGTGAGGTGCGGGTGCAGCCGCAGGCGGAGCGGTGACGCTCCCGCTGGCAGTCGCGCGGAGGGCGCCATGGGATGCGGCGGCCGGCGGGCACGGCCGCTCTCGCCCGCCCGGCTGCGAACTTCTGCTCGGCGAACGGAGCCCTCCGGGGAGCAGCGGCCGCCTCCCGCTGCAGCCCGCCTCAGGCCAGGTGGAGGGGCCTGCGTGTGCCTCCTTTCTCCTCCACCTGTAGAACGGGGGCAGCTGTTTGGCCCTGTTTGACCGTTGCGCGTTGGGGGTGTGTGTGCAAATAGTGCTGCAAAAGTGGGGTTTTTTTTAATCTCGCTACTGTCTCCGTGCTCTACAACGAAAAGACGTTTTTTGTTGTGTGTATCGTACAGCGCTGTCAGGTGTAGGGGGAATGTTTTAATGTTATTTGTCCCTACTGTCTCTACTGTGCTGGCACATGGCTAGTTCTTGTCAGTTCATAATTGGGCACATTAATGTAAACTCCTGAAAGTAAATTTATGTGAAGGTGTTAGAAGGTGAACTGAGGCGTTTGAGACCGACCCAGAGAGAAAGAAATATGGATATTTTTTTGCCTGTCTGCACCCAGGTGACAAGATTTTAAACCGCCTCCTCAAGATTTTTTAGAGCTTCTGTCATGGGGCTTTATTCATGGTATGCATTTGTTTTCCATGTGGTTTTGTTACATCTAAGGGGAATATTTTAGTAAGCACTTAACCCTGTAAATATTGAGTTTTGGTGCCGAGGCGTCAGACACTGGAAGATGATCTGTCATTTGTTTTACACTTTTGCTAATGCTGAGCATGGTCTTGTCTGAATTTTTCAAACTGCTTGTCAGAACAGTCTTGTCATAAATAAGAGTAATAAATGCTGTAGCTGTAATTTAAAGCCAAATATCTTTCTTTAATAAAATGTTGGCTTTAAAATAAAATTACTCTTTATTTCATTGTGGGTGTCAGAATACATAATAGAAGACCTAATATGCATCATTGAGGGTCCATCTGAATACTGACAGCTTTGCACAAGACACTGGCACAAAGAAATGTAAGGGAACATTCAGTACATGTTAACACTTCTCCAGGGATTAAGTCTTTCCTTGGAAGAGTGGAAGAAGGATACATACATTTAAAAATACTTTTCATATTGTGGAAGCATGAAAGGGATTTGAGTATTTTGATGACATAAGTGTTTCTTTTGCAATAATCAGCAACCCTGCCTTCCTTACCCCCTCCTTTTGAAGTTTGGTTGGTTTTTTTTTTTTCCCCCACTGTTTACTTATGACTAATGCTATTGAGATGAGTTGGAAAATTTTTATCCAATTCTTTAGTTCATTCAGGTTGACCAAATACACAACAGTGTATTCTGCAGAATTTTAAGGAGGTGAAAGAGGTGATGGTGTGAAGTGGCGTACTGGCTCAGTCTTACTCAGGTGAAGATCTGTCGCTATTTTAGAGATCAAAAATAGTGACTTAACATTCATGTCAGGTTTGTGATCCTTTTCTGTTAGCTTGATGCATGCAGCAAAATCCCCATCTGCAGTTCAGCTTCCTGTTTTATCCATATTTTGCCCCTCTTTGCTGTTATCTTTCCTACTGCCCTAAATGCTGTTCATTTTATCACTGAACTCCTATGTTCCTGCTCACATACGTTTGAATAATGAAATAAAAAGCTAGTGATTCCAGATTTACCTTTACCTTTTTACCTTTTCTTCTTTCTTTGAATGTACTGTAACTCTTTCTGTTGAGCATTGTGATGTTTGGAATGATTTTTTTGTTTGTTTGTTTTTGTTCCTTTTTTAAAAAAAAATAGGATGAGTTTAGGTGGGATAGTATTTTTTAATTTTTGCTATAAAAGACTTTTTGAAGTCTTCTATACTTCTATAAGTTTGACAGGTTGACTTCTTAGCTGTTGGGTTTTCTGGGCTTTATTATCTGAAAAATCTCCTAGGCTGATTTGGTAGATACTGTATTTGGATGATGTGTGGCTTTAAGGAAAAGACCCACTTTTCTTCCTAAGCTGTCTCTGAAGGCTCTTTGATAGAGCATCCCGCCAGGATTTTTTGAACTGGGTTGTCAACAAAACATCTTGCTTAAAACGTCATTCAGCATTGGTAACTTATGTGATCTTACTGTCGCTGCTTGCTCATGAACACATACTTAAGTTTTCCAATAATGAAAAAATATTGAAGCTGTTTTCCATTGGTCAGGTTTGCAGTGTAGGACCTGGAGATAGGAAAGGATGAACTCAAACTAGCAGTTCTTGGTGGGTGATCTCTCTAGATATGAACAGCCAAGAGTTGCTTCTGAGTGTACGTCTCTGCTGCAGAATGTACTGAGCAGGGACACAAATCATCCTGTCATTACGTGCAGTAGCAGATAAAAGTGAGCTCCCAACTTCTGAGTTGCAATTTAACTTCTGAGGTTGTACAGATTCTCTACCTTGTTATTGTGGCTACTGTTTAACAGTTCCATTCATTTTTACCATGAGCAATGTATTGCAAGGCTTAAAAAAAAAAAAGGGCATTTACCATTTTAAAATGAGGCTTATTAGATCGTATTTCTAATAAATACTTGTCTTTTCTGCTTTATAAATGTTCGTAGGATCATACTGATGAAAGACAACTGAAAACAACATGGCAGTAGGACAGCATGGTATACCTTGAATTTTTAGATTGTTCTTCATTGAACTAAGAGTCAGAGATTTTCAGTCAACTGTCAGACTAAGTAGCTTGGCTGAGTAGTAAAAAAAACATTAAGCAGATGTGGGTTAGCCAAGTTAGTTTTCATCACAGAATGAAGCAAGCTATCTTGTCAGCAGTTGACATTTCATATGTTCTTTCTGTTACATTTAGTTTGCTGAACCAACAAGTACAGCTTGGTTGGCTGAACGGAAGACCTCTCATTTGTTAATCAGCTTTTCACTGTAGTATAAGGCATGTAATGTGTATCTTGATTATTTGGGTTCATTTTTTTTGCTGTTTTCTGCTTGACAATAGCATCCTTGCTGAATGGCCTTGTGCATTGTTGATACTGTTTTAACTTCAGACTAGCCACGTGACTTAATGTGATGCCTCTAGCTACCCAAATACATTTATTTCTGAGGAGGAAGACTATGGGGATGACCAAGTCTGTCTCTTAAACTAGCAACCTTACAGAAAGCAGTTTTCAATGCAATTGAAGTGTTATGCATAATGGGAAGCAGTCTCTTTAAGAGTTACCCAAAGCATGTTGTATATAGATCAGTAGCACTGCTGGAGGGGTATGTGGTGTCTTCTTCAATGATATGTTAGTGATAAATTATCTCAGTGATGAAACGATGTGTTCTGCCCTATATTAAATTAAGCCAACACTTAAGGATAATAAGCAATTAAGATCGTGTTTGTCTTACCAGATGTGGTCTGCTTTTGCCTAGCTGTTAATAAAATGCCCTTAAATAAGCAGATAATTAAAATGTTTAAATACACCAAATAAAGCAGCAAAGGTTGTTTCCCCTATGTCAAAGTTAACATTGTACAGAAGAAACTTGAGATACAGGAAAACAGGATGACATCTGAGTGGTTCGCAGATTCTTTGCAGTTCTTTTTGATGTGTATGTATAAAATTGGTTTGAGTATTTGAAGGCTGAAATTGTTACATCTTGATACAGTCATCTTGGGCTCTATATATTAAACTTCAGGTAACCTGATAGGGCTCTTGATTTCTAAAACTCTGCAGAAATTCGGCTTTTCAGATGTGGAGGAAAATCAGGATATCATAAAGGAAATGTTTGGACCTCCTAGTGAGTGTTTGATCTCAAACTCACACGTTTGGTTTTTGTTTGGTTGGTTTTTGTTTTAAAAAGACTTATTCTTTATTTTAATATGATGTCAACTTCATCTTTCCAGTCCTGATCTCTGCTTTCTGTGAATCTGAACTCCATAAAAAAGATGGATAGGTTCACTCTATGCTGTATTATTACAATGTCTTTAACAGTGTTTTCCCAAGAATATGGGGAGGATTATGTAGTATTAATTTTGATTCGATATCTTCCTTTCCGATTCCTATATCCTTTCATATACCCTGTGCATACAGGGCTTGTGTGCTTTTCTGTGAAGCAGCTTCTCTGTATACAACGAATGGAGTATTTGGAACCTCATTAACTGTGAGATTTCAGTTGCAGTGTTTATAGAGAGGGAGATAGTTGATGGCTTGCTTTAGGAAAGTATGAATTAAAAAGTGGCACGTAATACTGAAGGACTGATTCAGGACTGGAATCTTTTAGAGCTGATGGGTACAAAAAAGCTGGAAACATGGATAAGACTTGAGCTTTCTGTTCAGGAATGTGGAATTGTGTATGTAAGGAATTTGAAAGAAACATTGTTATGAATGGATGAGTGAAAGCAGGGAGATGAGAACTGACACTCAAGATTTTAAAGGAAAAATTGTGTCTGACAATGAATGTCATCCTAACACATCTGATGTTGGAGGAACTCAATGCGAACGGTAATGCTTATTCAGCCAGCCTCTGAACTGTTGAACTTTACTTGAGGGGAAAAAAACTTGATACTCAACCCTGAAGAAGTTATTTTAGTTTATGGTACCTTTCCTAAAGGAAATAAAAATTGGCAGGGAGATAGATCTTTTTAATAAAGTTGCTAATTTTATTTCAGCAAAATGCATGTAAAAACCTTTTCGATTGTATACAAAACCCCAGTAAGAAACTATGTGTTATTTCTGGCAAGTCTGATACTGCTAAGACTTACTGGGTGTGATAGGCATTTCTGTGGTTATGAAGATTCAAAGGCTGGACTACAGTACTAAAGTTTCTATGTATAAATACTGTTAAACTTATTTAAATTTTAAATGTCAGTAAGCTTCTTGTTCAGAAAGGAAATGTGGGGGAAAAAATACCAGGCGGTTGTGTGGACAAAAATACATTTAATAATCATTCTTGTTAGCTGCACCTTATTATTTTCTGGAAATGTTTCTATCTCACTAGAATAAGGATAATTAAAGCATTTACTCCTCCATTTTAAATATAAAATAATTGCTTCTAGTACAGCAAATGTCAGGTGAGGGTGATGCTGGAACAGGTTTTCAGTCTGTGGTGGCAGCAGCTCTCATGCAGCACAGAATATCTCAGTATACCTTATTTTTCCTCTATTCCTCCTACTCATGCCCTTTAATACTCAATCAAGATCACATATTTTTACCTCAATGGAAGTAGAACTCATTACACCTGAATTTAAATGTGGCAATTTCACAATTCTGCAATGATTTCTTTTCCCATATTGAAGGTCTTCTGAAATAAACTTAAACCATAAATGTTTTATAACATATATCCAACTTAAAGGTAATTTGGTTACGCTGCATTGTGATGCTGCACAAATGTTTCAAAAAAGTCTATCATTACTCATTTTCAAAACTAGGCCTTTAATTTTTTTTTTCATTTTTTCTTTTTTTTTTTCCTTATTTAGTTTTTTTTTTTTTTTCTGCTTTGAGTTACTTTTAAGCATTTATAATTACTGGACTGAATGGTCACTTGCATGTGAGTAGTCTGTGCCTTAGATTAGATAGCGATCAGATAAATCCATGTACATGCAAACTCAACAATTTGTGAATTTGGCAGTTTTACCAGTTATTTGTATTTTTGTGGTAACTTTAAGATTCTGACAAATTCATGTGTGTTTGCTTTAAAATTAGTAAGGAAAAAATTATTGATAAGTCACTGAAGCAACTAATGGGAGTTCAGTTTTCCAGATAGTAGGAAAGTGTTTTCTTCTGCTAAATGTATTGCCTGTATTGCTTTTATTTAATAATTTCTTTAACTGTTAGAGGTGATTTAGTGCCAGTGGCTCTTTATGGAGATAAAGAAAAGTTTTAACATCTTCAGTTCTGATGTCCTTACTAGTGCAGTAATCTTAAAAAATACTAAATATTAAAACATAAAACTTCCTTCCTTGGTGTTTGTTTTTCATTTTGAGGTTGAATAATCTCAAGTACTTCACTTGACTTAGATATTGAAGGCACAATTCATTCATTTTGAAGAGTGTGAAGACAGATTCTTCCTCCCTCACACCCCTTAGGTTGTCTGTGTACATGAAAAAGTATTAATTATGCAGGGCAGAAAAGGAGTAAAGTTGCAGAAGTAATCCATGTTATTACACAATGCCTTTCTCGTTGAAACATTGTTGAAATAACATCCTTAAAGATAAGTAGATACTCCAATAATTCTGACCATGTAATTCATTTTAGATCTTAATTTAGAGGATAGGTAGGTTTGTAAAGAGAGGCTTACATTCTGTCTTAGTCCAGAGGCACTGATGTTCTTATAATCTTATTAATAATCTATGAAATAATGGTAAGTATTGCATCATGAGAAAGCTGTGCTTTGTGTTTGTTTATTTTACTTTTCTACAAGTGTCCTTAAAGTTCCTTTTGTGAGAATGAAAGTGAGTATATATTATCTCAAAATAAGGACTTCCTGTAATAGAAAAAAACCCTAATAATTTAACAATCTTAGATGCCTTCAAACTGACCCAGTAAACATTACGGATGAGGTTTCTTGTACTAAGCAAGGACCAGAATTGGTACAATGGACTCTGTTTTGGAAAAAAAAGTTTACTAGATATCTAAAGGTCTTCAGAAAGTGGAGCAGAAGCTCTGAAGGGAGTTTTATGAAGAAATGTGCTCTGGAGCACAAAAGTTTGGTCAGAGAAATACAACATCTGTAACTGAGGTTGTCTTCCGCTATGCTCCCATTGTTGCCAGTTGAGAGAAATAGCAGCTTTGCTGCAGAAACATTAAAGAAATTAAAATCTTAATCTGCCTGCAGAGGTGGTGGATGAGATTCTTTGTTGGCATAAAGATTAATTACTGTTTCTGTTAGAACAGTTTGTTGTCATCTCATCTGTGTCCAATGGATCAGATATGAGAGGAGGAATGGAGAATCCAGATACTGCATTCTTCTGCGGTGTCCAGAAGTTGCTGCCTGGTTTGGAACTCAGGCAGTTCAAGTAAGGGAAAAATGAGAGAGAAGAAATCAAGAGCCTTTGTTGAAAACTGTCTGGATCCAGGGCCTCAGACTAGTGAAACTAACCACTCCATTCTGACTCATGCTCTATTTAAGGTAGAGGTGTTGCTTTGGGGCTACTGGTGAATATCCAGAATAAACAAACACAGGCAACAGGAAAGATCTCTCCAAAGGATGTGGTGCAAAGGGGTGCTGTGGTTCTCACAATCACACAATCACAGACTGGATGAAGTTGGAAGGGGCCTCTGGAGGTCATTTGGCCCAACACTCTGCTCAAGCTGGGGCCACCTAGACCTGGTTGTCCAAGGCTGTGTCCAGATGACTTTTGAGTATTGCCAAGGATGGAGACTCCACAATCCCACTGGACAACCTCATAGTGAAAAAGTGTTTCCTAATGTTCAGAGGGAACCTGCTGTACTTCAGTGTGTTTGAGCAGAGGCTGACTTTTCTTCAGGTATTTATATACATTGATGAGATCCCCCCAAGCCTTTTTTTCTTCGGGCTGAACAATCCTGGTTCTCTCAGCCTTTCCTCATAGGAGAGATGTTCCAGTCCCTTTGTTACCTTTGTGGACCATTGCTGGGCTCTGTCCAGTATGTCCATGACTCTCTTGTGCTAGGGAGCCTAAACCTGAACTCTGGTGTACTTGTTCTATAAGATGTTAGATTGCTTTTTAAGAACAAAGTAATGTTAGCTTCGTGAGCTGAGGAAGCAAGCAGATTCAGACTGGAGTACTTAGTGTCAGAGTGAATCGAGGCCTTACCTGGAATTCTGGTTTTAAGCTTCTGGGTCCAGGCCAAGCTTTGGTTTGCGGCCCCCTAAATAAAAAGGCCCATTCCTATTAGAGGGCTGGCTAGAATTACTTCCTGCTCGCTAGCTGTTGGAAATGACGACAGGTAGTTTAAGAATGAAATTTGTTACTCAGCCCCTGGAACTGCCCTTTCCAAAAAGAACATGAAAGTTTGGGATCATTTTTCTATCTTGAGACAAGGAAGAGGAAGAAGTGTCAGTTGAGGCTGAACATTGTCTGAAAAATCTAATTGACAAGATTTCTGTGGAAGGAGACCTTTTTATGAACAGTATTGTCAATGCTGGTAGCTCTGGAAGAAATGTCAACTTTACAATTCTGAGTAAATCAAGGAACATGGTTCAGACTGGCTTTTTTTTTTTTTTTTTGGTAACTGCTTTTGTGGTACTCTTGAAAGCTTCTAGTGATGATTCCAGGAAAGATTACTAGAAATTTAAAATCATGGAACACTAAATCAAGAAAACTATTCACTTTTCAAAATGATACCCCACTTTTCTAAACTTGTTTGAAATTTTCAGGAGTGAATGTGGTTGTGCATAAACAATGTTACAGTCCCTACAAGTTGACATCAAATAGTCCATTTGGTAAGAATCGTAGTTGTTCCTGCAGTGGGAATATCAAGTGACCTCATGTAAAATTACCTAGACAACAAAAATATGCGTTAAAACACAACTCTTCTGCAAACCCCAAACAAGAAAAACACACCCCCCCCCTGCCCCCCGCAGTGATAAATAAACAAAAAAAGTAAAGATTTACATTTAGTTGCAACAAGGCTGAGAAGTGCTGATCCAGATGTGCTAGAATACAAGGAAGCTTGTAATACAGATCCATCAGTGTGAACAAATAATCCTTAACTGCGTCTTTGTGTACTTCTGGGTGCTTTTTCATCCTCAGCTGTAGCTATTGACTTAAAAAGTGGTGGCATATTGACAGATACTGATTTGAGATACAGACTAAACTGCTTTTAGTGCTTCCTACTTTATAGATGGGAAGGAGTTATTTGGTGAATTCAGAGGTAAGACAGGGGTTTATATTTTTACTGCTATAAAATTAATCCCCCAACAAAGAATCACTGTGCATTATACTCAGAATGGATAGTGCTTGCATAATTTTAAGTAGAGAAAGCATTTAAATATCTGGTTACATCAGTGCAGGAAGTAATACATTACAATTTTTCTGTTATCTTAAGTGAAATGTAGTTGATTTCAGGAGCCTGGAATTCAATGACCCTGAGTTTGTAGGCATTTATTTAGGTTTCAGCTTGCAAGACCAACACCTCCACTGCCTTTGGGTGCTTGTGTTTTGACATTAAGATATATGATCTTCCTGCCTTTTTCGTTACCCAAGGCACAGCTGCCCTTCATATGCTGCAAGGAGTACAGAAACATACATGAATAAGAAACATGGAAGCTCCACAGAAAGAGCTGGGTGTTCTAAGTGAAAGAGGCAAGCTAGTAGGATAGCCCTTGATCTCATTTTAACAGTGTGTGAAGAAATCAAAAGTCAAATGAGAATGAATACTAGCTAGCATTGTGGATATTAACATGTGGAAAAGAGGTTTTGCTTTTAAGGTGATGGGAAGGTAGTCATCCATTTTTCAGTTTGATTGCATTGCCAGTGCTATTTTGTGCTCTCTGTTCTTTAATATTGCATAACGGTCTTTATATCCTTTGGCTTCGGAAGTACTGTTCTTTACCAGGGTGATGATACTGACAGAGAATGTGCTTGCACTTCACTTCATGCCTTTCTAGGCTCATTTGTAGGCATGGTTGTAAGTGACTACAGCCAGGCAATAGGATAAAGAACTGAGCTTTGTGAAAGTAAGATTGCAAGTCCCCTTATCTAGCTCATTCCTTACTTGCCCCAGTAGAGTGATGATAAGTGGTGTTTCAGACTTCTTTCTGCCAGGCTGTTTGCACCCACTTGCACTGGCACCAATAATGCAGTGTAATGTCATCTTATTTAGTAGGCATTTTAGCTGAAAATCATCACAGTACTATGTTTGCCTTTAAGAAATGTTCAAGGGGACTTCACTCTTACTATTTGCTAGTCCAAGAGGAATTATAAATTCATGTTGGACATCAA
Organism: Megaceryle torquata; assembly: GCA_024611175.1. Classification (NCBI taxonomy): domain Eukaryota; kingdom Metazoa; phylum Chordata; class Aves; order Coraciiformes; family Cerylidae; genus Megaceryle; species Megaceryle torquata. The sequence continues at coordinate 38,043 of JANIJG010021865.1, forward strand.
ACATCAGTGAGTTTAAAAAGAATATTCAGGCTAATGAAGAGATGACACACATCATAATTATTTGAAGGATGCTATTCTAGCTTCCTTCAGAAATTGTCTTGGGATTCTTGCTTGTCAGGCTTGTTATCACCTTGGAATTACTTGCCTGGTGTTGTAGATGGTTCAATAATGTTCTATATTATTTTTTTTCCCCAGCTAGACCATACTGCATGATCCAGTATTTTTTTTCATGAAATACTGTATTTCTAATAGGGGAAAGAAAATATCCTGCTCTAACAGTCTTGCTGGTAAAAGTTCAAGGAACAATACTTCCAGCGTAATATTTTGGCACCTAATGGACTGCTGGAGGGGAAGTTGGAACTTGTTCCTGACTGAACTAGGAACAAAGGGAAGGAGAAAGACCTGAATCTGAATAGCTGCCAAGGAGGGATTAAAGGGATGTATGAGCCCTCAAGTTTCTGCTGCTCTTCCCTGAACAGAGTAAGGCTGTTGAAAGACTGTGTTTTAACTATCCCTGCCCCCACCCCCCCCTTTCTAGTCTATTAAACTGTTGACCATTATTCATTCTGGCATGGTTTCATCAGTGTTTCTGAAAATAATATCCTGTAATCAGTCACTTGTTCTGTAGCTCTGTAATAATAATAATAACAACTTTGTGATGTGGTTATCTTATCAGTTATTTAAGAGGCCAGAATAATCACTTCTGCTTGAGACAGCTGGAAGTTGTGTGACCACTAGATGGAGTCCTATGAGCATATTTTAATACTGGAAATCCTGTGTTACAGCTTGAAATGTAAAAGTTAAAAGGGCTAGGTGTTTTGTGTCTCATGATTAACAATAAATGCTAATTTGTTCTGTTTAGAATGACCTGGACAGCTGCCTAAAGTTCTTTGGGTTATTTTTGGTATGTCTGTCCTCAAAATCTATTTGAATTAAGCTTGAATTTAAGGCACATGCTTTACTGGCAGTGCCCAGTTCTCATCTGTGGATGAAAATGTATTGTTACTTGTGTAAGAATGGACTTGTTAGAAGAATGACCTTTCTGCAGTTCTAAATTATGTGACCTAAAACTATTAGCTAAGATACTTAGCATTTTGTAGCAATTGGGGTTTTAAATTTGCATGCATCTCTCCATCAGCATGTACATAACATTATGTGGGTAAGATTGGGAATAGCATTTTATGGGTTGCTCCCTTCCCACTTCAATAAATGTATAAAAGGCATAACAGACACATACCCTTATTTGTTAATTAAAAGAAATTTGTGATGTTAACCAGCTATGACAGCTTCATTGACTGGATAGGACAGAACTAAATTATGCTCAAATTTTCTTAAGCATTATTTTTTACTTTTATTATGATCTTTGTCATTAGGGGCTTCTCATATGAATGATAAACTGCCTTTGGTCTTCAGCCTGGTGGTATGCTTAATTTTTCTAATATCACTATTTTTTTTCTCTTTTTTTAATTTTAATTTTGTTTTTTTCATTTCATTTGGATGCAAATTTCTTCTTAAGGCCTTGCTGAGTGTGCATATTCTCAGTCGAATTCACGTGGGAATTCAAGCACGCTATTCTGTCAGCAACCTCCTAGAGTAATCATTCTGCCTTTCTTCTGAAGGATGGAATTCTCTTGGAACTTTTCTCTCTGTTTCCATGGTTAGCGTGTTGCTGCACAGTGTAATGCTGGCTGTACCTTTAAGAAGAGTCTGTCTGTCTTCTCTCCACCCTCCCATTACACAGCTGTGAACAGCAACAGCCTTCACTTAAGGCTGAAGTATCTCTTAGATTGTTCTAATACATCATATGCTGCGGTCCCTAAACCATCCTGATGGCCCTCCATTAGTCTCAGTTCAGTATGTCAATATCTTTCTTGTACTGAGAAGCCTGCTCAGCATGTTCAACTTGCTGTCCAACAAGACATCATCCTTATCCATGCATTCTGACCACATCTGCCTAATTTGCGTACAAGGATGAGAGACTGTCAGAAGACTTGTTTTACTAACATAATGCAACATCCATTGCCATCTCTTTGTCCAGAGAGCCAGACATCTCATCACAGAAGGCATACAGATTGGTCAGACATAATTTGTCCTTGGTAAATCCACATTGTCTATCCCCTTAATCTTTATAGGTTGGGAACCGGCTTCCAGGAGGGTTTGTGTTGTAATTTTCTTGGAGACTGGAGTCAATCTCACCAGCCTGCTGTTCCCCATATCATCATTCTTGCCATTCTGGAAAGTGGGTATGAGGGTTACTAAGAATAATTCATATCCAAACAGACACTCTTCGCTAGCTTTGACAAATCAGGTGTGTAAGAGCTTTACTCTTGAGAGAAAGTAAAACTCGCTGTTGTGGCCACAAAGCAGCTTTTAGCACAGTTCCTTCTTTCTGAAGGAGCAGGAGTTCTTGACAAGAATTACCTGACAAAGCTCTTCTGTCAAATTTTCATGAAACAATCATTGCAGAAACAGGAACCAGCACCTGAATTTTCTTCTTTCTGTTTTCTAGGAATGTTCCAGTGAGGTATGAACTTCTGTATATACACTTCATTTCCCTCTTGCAGGGATACTGGATCTTCAGTTCTTTCCTGCAGCGTACCTTTATCAGGCAGAAGCCCAGTATGTTGGCTTTTGATATACTATCAGCTGGTTGTTAAGGCACTCGAAAGAGTGATAAGTGATGTTGGTATTAATCTCTTTGGGCTTGAGGAGGCTTTAGGCCCACATCTCTAGCATTCTGAGCCAATATACAGGCAGCTGCCAGATGAAATGTAGCGCTCCAATACTTATACAAATACTTAAATGTTTGGTGAAAAGATGAATTCAGTCAGGATGTGTTAAGATCTTGAAGGAACCAGATGTTCACTCCTGTCAAGATGGCATCAGTTTGGGTATGTTAAATATCAAGGGCACCTTTGTAGGTAAAAATCTAAGTACCCACTTCTAGTGTTTTAAAAGATTAAGGATATTTTTGTGGCTTTCATGCTAGGACCTAGATGCTTGAATCCTGCATGGAGTGTGTTCTCTTGCAGATATGGGCCTGTGTCTTTATGAAATGTTTTGCTTTAGCAGTGGCACATCTGAATGTCCACATTGTTTTGTGGTAGCACACCTGATTGGAAGGTCTCCCTAGTTGGATCTGTATTCTCTCAACTGTTCAATTTCTGTCTATGTGCCTCTAATAAGTACTCATTTTGTTAATGAGAATTTTATAGGATCTTCTCAAGATTTAAATCAACCCAGGTAATGATTCCCTAAAGACTTCTACCTTCATAAATGTTAACCATTGTCAAATGGAAACTTGTAAATGCTGGTTAGAACCATCTGATTTCTAGCACACATTTACTTTGTACCTGTGTGATTATGCTTGTTAGAAGTAATTTGTTTGTCAAAGGGTTGCTTATCGTGTTGATTAGAAGTCCTCCAGTTCCCCAGTGGAAAGGGATTATTAGGTATTCCCTATAATCAGAGGAGAACCGGTCGTTAGACCTAAAAAGCAGTTGTGTAATCGTACTGTTAAAACAATTCCCAGTTATTTTTTTGAGGGGTACCAGAGCTTCTTTATTACCCATCCAAGAGAGCACTTCTCAAAAATATATGATTGTGAGCAACTTGGAACTAAGAAAACTAATTAACCTTTCTGTCTTCAGGAATCTCATAGTGTAGTCAGTACAGATTCAGTGTAGTATATAGCAAGGAGAAGCTTGTTGCACCCTGTATAAATAGGCAGTTTGGCTTAGGGATGTAGTACTTGCAATATATTCTAACTCAAAATAATCTTTCATGAGTCTGCATGCTTCCTGGTGCAGACCTTTTTTTACAAACCAGGAGAAGACCAGCATTAGTGATGTCTTCCTTCACAGTCTTCCTTTCCTTCCCTTCACATTTCCATATAGAAGAGTCTTCCATAACCCAGGGTCAGCTAAAGGCAGTTTGCAAGTTTGAGCTTGCTGCTTGTATGATGTACAGTCTGGGCTTTTTCATATGTTGATTTTTATTTTATTTTTACCACTGGATTAAAACTTTTACGTACCATAAGCTGTCTTTTAGGTCTCTGTTTGATAGAGAAAGTTCTGTCAGACCTATACAATAATTTTCTAGCATCCCATTTTCACTTTGAGATGTAATACTGTGATAGATAATATTATATCCTGTCACATTTCTGTTTGGCTGTTTACTGCTTATGAAATTTGGTTGCTCATAACAGCAAAGGTGGAAACTTCCACTTTTCACCAAATTAATGTCTTAGGAAAAAGTCTGATGGTGGGCAGACTGCTTTATGCTGCATATTATTCAGATCTCTCCTCATGTTTAAGTATCTGGTCAAGTTCCTCCTCCCTGTGTTTTTTTTTCCCCACCCCTCATATCCTCATATTTTTCTCCCTCTAGAGAGGGAGCTTTTCAAGCTCTATTTGGAATGCTTTGATGTAATTGTTGTTGCCACTGTGTTGATGCAAGTCAGTTTCAGATGCTTTTTCTACAGTAGTGCAGAAACATGATGCTAAATCTTTTCGAGAAATAGTTGGAATTCAATTTGTTTTGAGTTAGAACACCTCCCAGGGTCACTTCCAACTTGACCTAGTCTACAGTTCTGTCATGTGTTTGTCTTTCCAAATGAAATCTTTTGTCTTCCTGTTTCTCCACATCCTACCTAGTACTTTAAAAGTGAGGTAATTTTCTAGGCATTTGAAGGAACTGTCTAGTGCATGATAATTTGTTGTATATGGTCTTATTTTTTAATACTATTTTATAATTTATGATATTGTATATAACTACTAAGGCATAAGCTAATCCCACCCCCACCCACCCCCCACCAACACAACAAAA